>JAODUJ010090946.1:0-17472 GCA_027564615.1 Psolus chitonoides | reverse complement strand
ATGACTGATTCTAAAATAACTACCGAACACTATAAGAAAAGTAAGTTCATCCTGTTTGAATTGGTGCTTGTACAATGTTTATAATCTTAACTCAAATTTAGCGAAATAAATCCGCGAATCGGCTGAGTTGGCTGTGCTCCTTTAACACTTAAGTCTCTTTTCCTTCTGTTATCCAGATGCAAAACGTCTGATTGGCCGCAATTTTGATGACCATATCGTGCAAGGGGACATGAAACTGTTGCCTTTTACGTTCGCCATAGATGGCAAAAAACCAAAGATCGAAGTAGACTACGAAGGGGAGATCCAGACATTCTTTGCAGAGGAAATCAGTTCTATGAATCTGACCAAAATGAAGCAAACTGCAGAAGCTCATCTGAAAAGGTACTTCTATTCATTCCTAATTGGTGAATATTTGATAATTTTTCGTCTGCTTCAAGGTGAAAACTAAGCGTTTTATTCAAACATAGATGTTGTTTACTACGATGGCCGTGAGCAGGTGAGCAACCAAGTGGAAAAAATTGACTTATATATCGAAATTTAGAATTATATTGATATTTTAAACCGCTGTATTTCAGTACTCGAATCAGCTATGGAGAAACAGATTGCACCAACGTAAACCACATCAAATTGTCTGTCAGATTTAGGACAAAGACCCGGAACAAGATGGCCGCCAAAATTGATAAATTGCACAACAGTTCCTTTTGGGTACACATACCTCATAGAATTATGTTACAGATCAATTATATATTGCGATTAATTCGTTTTTTTTCCTATGAAAATAACATTTTCAGGTCGATTTGCGTCTTCCAAAGCAAAAAACGCAGACTGTTTGATTAGTTGCTCTAACTATCCATACCGGAAGTGTGACCCCAGTAACCTGGCACCAAGACCGACATTGGCGGCCATCTTCCTCTTCCGTCTTTCCGCCTTTCAGTGATTTCCAGTGATTTTAGGCTAATGGAGTTTTTCTTCGCAAGTTAATTAAATTGTTCTACCAAGTACATCATTCCCATCATCAGGTGTAATTATAAACACAGCCAGTTCATTTGCTATCCAATCAAACTACGGGTAGACTTATCATCCATTGGGAGGGCAGGTGTAATTATAAACACAGACAGTTAATTTGCTATCCAATCAAACTACAGGTAGGCTTCAACCTAACACCCATCGGAAGGAGCGTGTGGGTGTAATTATCAACACAGCCAGTTAATTGACTAATCAATCCAACTACAGGAAGGTGTGAACTGATCACTCATCGGAGGGAGATGGCAGGTGTACTTATAAACAGCCTGTTCATTGGTTATCCAAACGAACTACTGGTTGACTTCAACTGATCACCCAATGGAGGGAGCTGGTGGGTGTATACGAAGCCAGTTCATTGGCTATACAAATACACTACAGGTAGACTGATCACCATTGGAGGAGGGGTGTAATTATAAACACAGCCAGTTCATTGGCTACCCAATCAAACTACAGGTAGGCTTCAACTTATTGCCGATTGTAGGGAGTGGGCTGGTGTATTTATTAACGCAGCCAGTTTGTTGGCTACCCAATCAAACTACAAGTAGGCATCAACCGATCACCAATTGGAGGGATGAGGCAAGTGTAATTGTAAACACAGCCAGTTCACTGGCTATCGAACCAAACTACAGGTAGGCTGATCACCCATCAGAGGGAGCGATCGTGGCAGGTGTAATTATTTCTGCAGATAATTAGTCTTTTAAAACGTTCTTTGAAACAAGAAAACTATGCACACATCTTGTTTCTAGTGATAATCATTCCGTACACTACTTGAAATACATTGTGGCTACATACAGAGAGTGAATGTTATACTATCATGGTGGGTTAAACCATTTTTTTGGCCACATTTGTTATGTCAAAAAAGTGTGCTAGATTGACACCTACCGAGTACCGATCAACAGTATACTGTGCCAACATAGAAAGTGATCGATGTTGGTGTGCGGGGAGTGGGCAAACCATTTTATCAGAGGAGACTCGGGAGAGACTGCCTCGTGTGGGCCACAACAATTAAGCATGTTCTGATGCCATAATTGGTGACATGTACTTGGTGAATTTCCCTACATGGAGGTCTTGGCAAATGGCAATACATTATTAGTAGCTACATGGTGGTGAACTGGTTAAGTGGTATCCATTCCATACACTTATTTGACTATCAGTACTTTTTTCTGTCTTCAGTTTGAGAAGGAACGAGAGAGGGAGGTGAGTGATGATAAGGACGACGAAACGACTGAAGAAAAGAAAGAAGGAAAGGAGGAAAAGGAAGAAGAAGGGAAAGAGGGAGAGGAGGGAGAAAAGAAAGAGGGAGAGGAGGGAGAAAAGAAAGAAAGAGAGCAGGGAGAAAAAGACAAAGATGATGAAACACCAGAGATTGAAGGTGTAGAAGACGATGAAGACGGCGAGAAAAAAGGCACCTCGACGGAAAATTGGCTACGGTACTCACAGTTTCCTCAGCCTTTTCTATGCAATGTAAGTTAGAGTTCTTAACTTATAAGATTTCCGGCTATAGCCTAGTCTATGTTGTTAGTAGGCTGCGCATTCTCTCACTTAGCATCATCTACGGTGTATACAGCGTAGTTTATGATGTAAGCCTAGCCTAATTAAGTTCAGCTGACTGACTCACACAGTCGTAGTACATGACATAGCTATTCCCAACTATCTTTTGCGTTAGTTGGTTGTGTGTAAACAATCGTTATAATGACTCATGTAGCTGACCTAATTCAATAGAGGTGCATTATATAGGCCTATCACAGATTGCCAAAGCAAGGAGTGGAGCTAATGACTGACATCCCTTTCTTGCCCATACGTGGGGCATCCCCTTACCCATGTAGCTGACCTAAGTTAGAACACTTTTTTCCTCGTCCATTATCTACAGAGATCAGCTAAATTGGTCAGTTCAAATTGGGCAATTTATTCCAGGGAACCGTGGAGTTTGGCACAGGTGATTATTATCTTGCTGAAGATTTCTTCCCATTATCCTGTTCAATATGAATTACTTCCGACAGAATCAACAGAGGCTGTTTTTACCCTCATATAGTTCGTCTTATTGCAGACCCAAGCTCCATTCCAAAGAATCAAACCTTGGAGTTCGTCCCAGCCGATCTCATCTGTCGCTAAGGACAGATTCTGATACCCTATTGGGCTCTCTGAGGTGCCTACGTAAGTCTTCTAGGTTATTATAACATAGAGCCCTTACCAGGCTGCCTCTAAGGACACTATTTTAACTGGCTCGTGAAGCTCATTGAGCCCCCACGTCAGAGCCCCAGCTCCCAATATCCTCGAGCCCGTGATTTCAGGGGTCTAGCAGCGTCATCCGCCTTGTTTTCAGGCGTACCTATTGCCGCAATCATGGAAGCAGCAGCGTGGAAGACACCTCCCACGTTTGTGCCTTGCTAACTTTCTGACACTCTGACTGCAGAAACTGCCTTTGCTAGGGCAGTTTTCAGGGAGGGATCGTCACGTAGGTGCATCGTGGCAATCCACCCCACAGTCACGGTGCTAATCTGTTCTGCATATTGTATCAAAAAGGAGTCGGGTATGTGAAGCGATGTAAATACTCCAAAACTCACCTGGTTTGGGTATATACGAGTTTCACTTACCTGACTCCTTAACCTACCCACGGGACCTTTATTGGCCTTCTCTTTGGGACGGCTAGAGATCAGCGTAGCGACCTCTGTTTGCATTTCTGTCGCTCTTTTGGCTCTCTTAGCTTTTATGCTCTAGGCTCTCTGAGCCTCTTCGTGTCATTACCAACGCTTACCGCTGACCTTTACGCCACACAGCTCTAAAAGCTAAAATCTCTGGTCAACGCATTGGGCACTTTAGTGGCCCAGATTTGACTATTATGTGAACTGGTTTCGCAATGGATTCCGTATCAACGGACCAGCCTATAGCCTACATCGCACAGAACCAGCGTTACACCATTTTGCGACCAACCCTATCGCTATTCATTCAAGTAATTCACTCCTCCTTCTTTTTTAGGCACCGATTTTGATGAAACTTGGGCACAGTGATGAATGGGTCATCAGTGGTGGTCAGAGATTATTGGTCAGTGGTCATCTAGTCGGTGGTCATTCATGGTCATTTTATGAAAACACGCAAAATGCTTCTTCTCCTAGAGATTTAATGGTACAGTGTTGAGTCTTTGTTATAACTATACTTGGGTAGTGCTCCCTTCGGGGCGTTCAGGAATTTGAGGTTAACGGTCATTTAGGGCATTTGGGGTCATTTTATGAAAATGGCCAAAATGCTTTTACAGTTTTTATGGTAGAAATGTTGAGAGTTTGTCATACTTAGACCTGTATAGTGCCTCATTCGGGGTGTTCAGAGATTTCAGGTCAACTGTCATTTAGGGGTCATTTAGGGTCATTTTATGGAAATAGATCAATGTTTCTTCTACTGCAGTTTTTATGGTACAATGTTGGGGGTTGATCATAATTCGACTTGGTAGTGCTTCATTTGGGGTGTTCAGGAATTTGAACTAAATGGTCATCTGGGAGCTAAGGTCTTCTAGTGGTCATTGAGGGTCAAAGTTGTGCCATGCATACATGCTTTGACAGATTTCGATGACAGTTGGACACAGTGATGGAAGGGTGATGGGTCACCATTGGTTGTCAAAGATTTGGGTTCAACGGTCATCTAGTGATGATTTCGGGTCATTTTATGAAAACACTCAAAATGCTTCTTCTGCTACAGATTTAATGGTACATTGTTGGGAGTTTGTCATAATTATATTTTGGTAGTGCTTCTTTCTGCTGTTCAGAGATTTGAGGTCAACGGTCATCTATGGGTAATTTTGGGTAATTTTATGAAAACGGCTAAAATGTTTCTTCTACTACAGTTATTATGGCACAATGTTGGAGGCTGGTCATAATTAGACTTGGGTAGTGCTTCATTTGAGGTGTTCAGAAATGATACAGTGGCGAGGGTATGTCATAATTATACTTGGGTGGCGCTTCCTTTGGAGTATACATGATTTTGAGGTCAACGGTCATCTAGTGGTCATTTTATGAAAACACTAAAAATGCTCCCTCTACAGATTCTATGGCACAGTGTTTAGTTTTGATACGTTGGTACAGTAGTGGGTCATTTGTGGTGTTCAGAAATTTTAGGTCAACGGTCATGAAGTGGGTCATTTGGGTCATTTATAAAAACACCAAAACTGCTTCTCCTACAGATTCTATGGTACAGTGTTGAAGGTTTGTCATAATAATGTTTTCCTGAGTGTTCATGGATTTGGTGTCGAAAATCATTAGTGGGTCATTGTGGGTCATTTTATGAAAACATTAACATTGTTTCTACCCCTACAGATTCTATGCTACAGTGTCGAGGGTTTGGCATAATGAGAGTTTGGTAGTGCTTCCTTTTGGGTGCTCATGGATTTTGGGTCAAATATCATCTGTGGGTCATTGAGGTTCTATATGGAAACAATGATGAAAAACAATGTGGTATGAGCTTCTAAACCAATGATTTGCTGGTGTTTTGTTCCCTGGTTTCACGTCGAACTATTATATATATCAGAATTAGAAATATCGATCAGGATTCCACAAAGATATGCCCAAAGATGTGTGTTTGTTTCGCCTGAGAAGCCGCAAATCGACCTGGAAATAGGTTTCCTGTAGTGATTACATTGTTGTGGGTGTCATTCTCATGAATAATAATAATAATGAGTTGGTGGAGCCTAGAGAAATGTGTTTGATGATATCTATCCTGTGTCCGATTTTATTCAAACTTTTCTTGTGGCATCAGGTTGCATGTGTTGGTTCCATTCGATGGTATGGAATTTCATCTCAATTCCATACGTCAACGACATACGTAATTTGGACCGAACATTTATTATCAGGGGCAACGTGGTGTATATGTTGTCCATAGACTGAATAGTCCCTATGTACATTAGTGTCAATCACATAAGTAGGCTACTACTTGGAAGTCTGATATTTATCAAACGTGTTCAGTTGTTATGGGGGCATTGGTTTCGGTACTGGGCCAGAGCGCACTGTTTACCAAGAATTTCTTTTGTTGGCTATCCAAATACCTGCAGTTTCGTAATGTCCCGTCAGTCAAAATTTGGTGTCCCGTCAGTCACGCTGCTTAATTATTCACTACATTTAATTTGGAATATAAAAGAGAATTTTGTCTCTCAATATTATTTATAACCTCAGAAATATGAATCTGCGGCAAAAGTGAAGAAAATAATACATCTTGAGACAGAATATGCAATGTGAAAATGTGGTCTGAAAAGCTTGTCTTTTTTGTCCTGTCAGTTGCGGCTTAATTAGATTAGTATAATTAACAAATCGATGTACTGCAGTACTATGGTCCATATCTGAGTTATAGAAGAGTGTGATAGCCCATACAGTGTATGTATGGGCTCAGATATCATTATGTTTAAATGGAGAAAAAGAGCGTAGCTTGTCACAAGAATGGACGATTCAATTTACTATTTGAGTAATGTGGCCCTCTGTTTCAGAAACCACATTTACAACTGTTCCTTCGTTATCTTTCATTTCAGGAAGTCACTAAAGCAGTCACCACAGAGCCTACGTACTTCAACAATTCACAAAGAAAGGCTACAAAGGATGCTGGTGGATTTGCTGATCTCGATCTCCTGCGTATCATCAACGGGCCTACATTACCAGCTATTTCATATGGTTTTAATGTAATGATCAATTTAATGATCAAGTTAATGCTCATCAACATGACTATTAACATAAGGAATAATAAAGTCGTGTTCAATAACGTCATGATCAATACCGTCGTGGTCGGTAACGTCGTGATCAATATCGTCGTGGTCAGTAACGTCATGATCAATACCGTCGTTGTCAGTAAGGTCGTGGTCGGTAACATCCTGATCAATACCGTCGTGGTTGGTAGCGTTGTGATCAATATCGTCGTGGTTGGTAACGTCATGATCAATACCGTCGTGGTCGGTAACGTCGTGGTCGGTAACATCCTGATCAATACCCTCGTGGTCGGTAACGTCGTGATCAATACCGTCGTGGTCGGTAACGTAGTGATCAATACCGTCGTGGTCGGTAACGTCATGGTCGGCGACGTCGTTATCAATACCATCGTGGTCGGTAATGTCGTGATCAATACCGCCGTGTTCGGTAACGTCGTGATCAATAACATTGTGGTCAGTAACGTCGTGCTCAATACCATTGTGGTCGGTGAGGTCATGATCAATACCGCAGTGTTTGGTAACGTTATGATCAATACCGTCCTGGTTGGTAATGTCGTGCTCAATACCATTGTGGTCCGTAACGTCATGATCAATACCGTCGTGGTCGGTAACGTCAAGATCGATACCGTCGTGGTCGGCAACGTCATGGTCGGCGACGTCGTTATCAATACGATCGTGGTCGGTAACGTCGTGATCAATACCGTTGTGGTCGGTAACGTCGTGCTCAATACCATTGTGGTTGGTAACGTCGTGATCAATACCGTCGTGGTCGGTAACGTCGTAATCGATACCGTCGTGGTCGGTAATGTCGTGATCAATACCATCGTGGTTGGTAACGTCGTGATCAATACCATTGCGGTCGGTAACGTCGTGTTCAATGTCATTGTGGTTGCTAACGTCGTGATCAATACCATCGTGGTCGGTAACGTCGTAATCGATACCGTCGTGGTCGGTAATGTCGTGATCAATACCATCGTGGTCGGTAATGTCGTGATCAATACCATCGTGGTCGGTAATGTCGTGATCAATACCGTCGTGGTTGGTAACGTCGTGATCAATACCATTGTGGTCGGTAACGTCGTGCTCAATACCATTGTTGTCGGTAAGGTCGTGATCAATACCGTCGTGTTTGGTAACGTCATGATCGATACCGTCGTGGTCGGTAACGTCGTGATCAATACCGTCGTGGTCGGTAACGTCGTGCTCAATAACATTGTGGTCGGTAACGTCGTGCTCAATACCATTGTGGTCGGTAACGTAATGCTCAATATCGTCGTGGTCGGTAACGTCATGATCGATACCATCGTGGTCGGTAACGTCGTGATCACTACCGTCGTGGTCGGTAATGACGTGATCAATACCGTCATGAGCTTTGTCATTCGTTAATAATCGATTGACCATCTAATGTTCAGGTATTCAGTTTGTACCAGAAGTAAATAGATAACACAAAAAAATCACGTCTACGACTATTTTATATATATTAAAAAAAATGGTTAATGGCTGGCATGTTGAATGAATCACTAAAGAGGAGGCGAATAAGGTAGAGGTGGTTATCATTTTCAAGGTAATAAAAGTCCCAATATCGACAAAATTGGTATTAGGTGAATTGTTGGTCTGTATTTATTGTGAATGAAAGGTGAAATGGAATGGTATCCATGTTGGCTAAATCAGTTATTGTAGTACAAATAAGGTGATATTGGGGTCAATATTGAGGTCAATATTCCATCAATATCGAGGTCAAGTTGGAGGTCACAAAGGTCAAAATCGGTACATGTTGAAGGAAGGTAAATAAGGTATAAGTGATAACCACCCTGTGAGCTATTGTCATAGTGCTGCGTCTATCTATCACTCTATCTATGTTGTTGTTTTGTTATACATTTAACGTCCATCACTCTATCTATCAATCCATATATCACTCTACCACTCTATCGATCTATCTATCTATCCATCCATCCAGTGGTCAGTTGGGGTCCTTGTATGAAAACACTCAAAATGCTTCTTCTCCTACAAATTTAATGGTATTGAGTTTTTGTCATAACTATTCCTGGATAGTGCTTCCTTCGGGTTGTTCAGGAATTTAATGTCAATGGTCATCTAGTGGTCATTTAGTGTCAACTTATGAAAATGGCTAAAGTGCTTCACCTCCCACAGTTTTCATGGTAGAGTGTTGAGAGTTTTTCATAATTAGACTTAGATAGTGCTTCATTCGGGGTGTCCAGAGATTTGAGGTCAACGTTCATATAGGGGTCATTTATGGTCATGTTATAACAAAATGGCTAAAATGTTTCTTCTACTACAGTTTTTTATGGTACATTGTTGGGGGTTGGTCATAGTTAGACTTGGGTAGTTCTTAATTTGGGGTGTTTGGGAATTTGGGTAAATAGTCATTTGGGGGCTAAGGTCTTCTAGTGACGCTTTGAAAAATGTTGATGAAAATTGGACAAAGTGATGGAAGGGTGATGGGTCATCAATTGTTGCCAGAGATTTGAGGTCAACGGTCATATAGTGGTCATTTGGGGTCAACAATCATCTAGTGGTCATTTGGGGTCATTTTATGAAAACACTCAAAATTGTCCTTCTCCTACAGATTTATTGGTACATTGTTGAGAGTTTGTCATAATTATACGTGGGTAATTCTTCCTTCTGGGTGTTCAGGAATTTGATGTCAGCGGTCATGTAGTGGCCATTCCGGGTCATTTTATGAAAACACTCCAAATGCCTCTCCTGCAGATTTATTAGTACATTGTTGAGAGTTTGTCATAATTATACTTGGGTTGTGCTTCATTCGGGGTGTTCAGGAATTTGCAGTCGACCGTCATCTAGTGGTCATTTTGGGATCATTGTATGGAAAACAGTCAAAATGCTTCTTCCCCTACAGTTTATATGGTACAATGTTGAGGGTTTGCCATAATTATACTTGGGTAGTGCTTCGTTTGGGTTGTTCAGGAATTTGAGGTCAACAGTCATCCAGTAGTCATTTTATGAAAAAACTCCAAATGCTTCTTCTCCTACAGATTTAATGGTTCAGTCTTGAGGGTTTGTCATAAATATACTTGGGTAGTGCTTCCTTTGAGTGTTCAGGAATTTTGGGTCAACGGTAATCTAGTGGTCATTCGCGGTCATTTTATGAAAACGGTCAAAATGTTTCTTCCCCTACACCTTTTAAGGTACAGTGTTGAGGGTTTGTCATAATTAGACTTGGGTAGTGCTTCATTCGGGGTGTTCAGAAATGTGGGTTCAACGGTCATCTAGTGGTCATTTGGAGTCATTTATGAAAACGGTCAAAATGCTTCTTTTCTTACAGATTTAATGGTACAGTGTTGAGGGTTTGTCATCATTATACTTGGGCCGTGCTTCCTTAAGGGTGTTCAGAAATTTGAGGTCGACGGTAATCTAGTGGTCATTTTATAATAAAAAACTGTCAAAATGCTTCTCTTGCTACAAATTTATGGTACAGTGTTGAGAATTTTTCATAATCATACTTGGGTAGTGCTTCATTCTGGGTGCTCAGAAATTTGGGCTCAACGTCGTCCAGTGGTTATTTGGGGTCATTTGATGAAAATGCTCAAAATGCTTCTCCTACTGATTTTATGGTACAATATTAGGAGTTTGTCATAATTAGACTTGGGTAGTGAGTGCATCTTTCGGGGTGTTCAGGAAGTTTAGATCAAACAGTCATCTAGTGGTCATTTGGGGTCATTTTATGAAAATGCTAAAAATGCTTCTCCCCTTTTATGGTACAATATTGAGGGTTTGTCATAATTAGTTCGGGTAGTGCTCCATTCAGGGTGTACAGGAATTTGGAGTCACCGTCATCTAGTGGTTATTCGGGGTAATTTCATAAAAATGCTCAAAATTCTCCTACAGATTTCATTGTACAATATTGAGGGTTTGTCATAATTAGCTTGGGTAGTGCTTCATTCGGGGTGTTCAAGAATATGGGGTCAATGGTCATCTAGTGATCATTTGGGCTATTTTATGAGACGGTAGAAATGCTTCTACATGTTTAATGGTACAGTGTTGAGGGTTTGTCATAATTATACTTGGGTAGTGGAGTGCATCCTCCGGGGTGTTCATGATTTTCGAAAAGTCAAACAGTCATCTAGTGGTCATTTGCGGTCATTTTATGAAAAAACGGTCAACATGCTCATATGGTACAATGTTGAGGGTTTGTCATATTTAGACTTGGGCAGTGCTCCCTTTGGGGTGTTCAGGAATTTGAGGTCAACGGTCATCTAATGGTCATTTTATTAATATATATTACTGTACAGTGTTGACGGTTTGTCATAATTATACTTGGTAGTATTTCTTCTGGGTTTACAGGAATTTTATGAAAACGGTCGAAATGCTTCTTCTCCTACAGATTGAATGCTACAGTGTTGAGCGTTTGTCAAAATTTACTTTGGTAGTGCTTAATTCGGGGTTTTCAGGAATATGAGGTATATGGTCATCTAGTGGTCATTTGGGATCATTTTATAAAAATGCCTAAATTGCCTCTGCTCCTACAGTTTTCATGGTACAAAGTTGAGGGTATGTAATAAAACTTGGATAGCACCTCAGGGTCTTCAGAAATCTCGGGTCATTTGTTATTTGGTGGTCATTTGGGGGTATTTTATGAAAACGGTCAAAATGCTTGTTTCCCTAGAGTTTTATGATAAAATGTTAAGGGTTTGATATAATTAAACTTGGTCAGTGCTTCATTCGGGTTGTTGAGGAATTTTGGGTCAACGGTCATTTATCGGTCATTTGGGGTTATTTTATAAAACGGTCAAAATGCTTCTTCTCCTACAAATTAAATGCTACAGTGTTGAGTGTTTGTCAAAATTTACTTTATGAAAATGCTTAAAATGCTTCTTCTCTTACAGTTTCTTTGGTACAATGATGTCATATTTAGACTCGGTGCTCAATTTGGGGTGTCTCATTTGGGTGTTCAGGAATTTTGGGTCAACGGCCATCTAGTGGTCATTTGGGGTCATTTAATGAAACTGCTCAAAATGCTTCTCCTACAGATGTGATGGTATAATATTAGGGTTCATCATAATTGGTTTGGGGTCTCATTCGGGGTGTTCAGAAACTTCGGGTCAACGGCCATCTAGTGATCATTTGTGCCATTTGATGAGTAGGCCTACAGTCAAAATGCTTCCACAGATCTAATGGTACAGTGTTGCGGGTTAGTCATAATTATACTTGGGGAGTGAGTGCATCCTTCGGGGTGTTCAGGATTTTGAGATCAAACTGTCCTCTAGTGGTTATTTGGGGTCAATCTATGGAAAACCCGTTAAAATGCTTTTCCTACAATTTTCATGGTACAATGTTGAGGGATTGTTACAATTAGTCTTGGGTAGTGTTTCCTTATGTTCAGGAATTTGCGGTCAACGGTCATCTAGTGGTCATTTAATGAAAACACTCAAAATGATTCTTCTCATACAGAATTAAAGGTACAGTGTTGAGGGTTTGTCGTAATTATACTTCGGTAGTGCTTCCTTCGGGGAGTTCAGGAATTGGGGGTCAACGGTTATCGGTTATCCAGTGGTCATTTTCTGAAAACAGTCAAAATGCCTCTTCTACAGATTCTATTGTCCAGTGTTGAGGATCTGTCATAATTATACTTTGGTAGGGTTCCTTCGGGATGTTCGGGAATTTAGGTCAATGGCCATCTAGGGGTCATTTGGGGTCATTTTGTATTACTATGGCCGAAGAATAAAGGTATCTATGCGGTCACGACAGCGTGTGTTTGTGTGTGTATCTGTCTGTCTGTGACAGAAATTTTGTAACACTTCTATCTCAGCAGTGGCACTGTGGATTGATGTCATACTTGGTACATGAATTGGCCATGGAGAATAAATGATTTCTGTTGATTTTGGTGCTAATCTTAGAAGCAATTCCTTAAAATGTCCATATCTCGGCAACCGTGTGTCCGATTCTGTTTCAACTTATGTTGGTGTCATTGGTAGGAGGTGGGGTATATGTGTAGGTTAGTAACGTATCGTATCTAAATAATATTCATGAGAGGCGTGACTAAATGTAATTTCGGTGACAATTGCGCGTAACACATATCTCAGCAATGGCATAATGGATTGATGTCATACTTGGCACATGCATATCCCGTGGGGTATAGATGATCCCTGTTGATTTTGGTGCCAATCTCATTATTATTCATGAGTTAGCGGGGCTTAGAAGCAATTTCTTTAAATGTGAATATCTCGGCAACCGTGTGTCCGATTTTGGTCAAACTTGTTTTGATGATACTGGTTGGATGTGGGATACATGTGTAAGTTAGTACTTTAGTGCATCCTATTAACATTCACAAGGGGTGGGGACAAATGTAATTTCGCTGAAAAATTGCTTGTAACACTTCTATATCAGTAGTGGCATGGTGGATTATTATCATTCTTGGCACATAGATTGCACATGGTAGGTAGAATATCCGTGTTGATTTTGGCAGCCAATTCGTACATCATGGTTCAAGCTTAGTACCCCTAAAAACAAACATGTCCACCCGCTACTAGGCATGTATTTCCACACATGTCTACAATTCGACATGTACATGTTCTAAGCTACTTACCTCCTAACCCTAACTCTAACGTATTCATCTGATGGATTTTGGTGCCGATCTAATTAATATTAATGAATGAGCGGGGCTTAGAAGCAATTTCTTCAAATGTGAATATCCCGCCAACCTTTTTTCTGATTTTCTTCAAACTTGTTTTGGTGACATTGGTAGGATGTGTGGTACATGTGTGGGTTAGTCATGAGAGGCATGCAAAATGTAATTTTGCTGAAAAGTGCCCGTAAGACTTCTATTTTAGCAGTGACATGGTGGATTGATGTCTTTCTTAGCACATGGATTGCCCATGGTGAGTAGATGATTCCTATTGATTTTGATGCAAACCATCAGTATTGATGAGTGGGCGGGGCTGGGAAGCAATTCCTTGAAAATATACCGGCAACCGTATGTCCTTTTTTGTTCGAACTTGTAATGGTGGCATTTGTCAGCCTGCACTGCTACCAATGACGTTAGCAATACAATGTTTTCTAAGCAGGTAGCTATATTTGGTAGCATGAAACATGTAATAAATTATTGGCTATACCAGACTGAAACTGCACTACAAAGAGGCAAGTAATCACAAATAACAATACAAGTTCATATTTGGTGGAGGTTTGAGCTCGTTTTTTGTCGAAATTTAGGTATTTTTGGTACTTTTCGCTTGTAAATACGCTAAGTCAACCATGCCTGGTTGGATCGAGTTCATACTTGGTATGAATGTTTTCCCCACTGAGAGTATGATCCTTGTTATTTTCAGGAGAGGTCAGAGATCATCTGAGGTCAACAGAAATCAGGAGAACCTTGTAAACACGCTATGTCCACCATGCCTGGTCCGATCAAGTTTAAATTTGGTGTGTAGCTTTCTCACGATGAGTACAAGAACCCAGTTGATTTTGGTGGAGGTCCGAATCCATTCTCGGTCGAAAATAGAAATTGTGTGAAATTTAGATATTTTTGGTACTTTTCGCTTGTAAACACGCTAAGTCGACCATGCCTGGTGGATCAAGTTCATACTTGATATGTATGTTTCTTATAATGAGTACATGCTTTTGGGAGTGGCCTGATGTCGTCCGAGGTCAACAGAGGTCAAACTCGGAAAACCTTGTAAACACGTAAGTCTACCATGCCTGGTGCGATCAAGTTTAAATTTTCTGTGTGGCTTTCGCTCGAAGAGTACAAGAACCCAATTGATTTTGGTGGAGGTCTGTTTCCATTTTTGGTCGAAAATGAAAATTTTGTAAAATTTAGGTATTTTTTCGCTAAGTCGACCATGCCTGGTTGGATCAAGTTCATACTTGGTATGTATGTTTCCTATACTGAGAACATCATCCCTATTGTTTTTAGGAGAGGTCAGGGGTCATCTGTGGTCAACCTCGAAAAACCTTGTAACACGCTACGTCTACCATTCCTGGTCCGATCAAGTTTAATTTTGACGTGTAGCTTTCCCATGATGAGTATAGAGAACCCTATTGATTTTGATGGAGGTTTGATTTGATTTTTGATCAAAAGGAAATTTCGTGAAATGTAGGTATTTCGGGGGCTTTTTGCTTGTAAAAACGCTAAGTCGACCATGCCTGGTTGGATCAAGTTCATACTTGGTATGTATATTCTCCATAATGGGTACATGATCCCTATTGTTTTTGGGAGAGGTCATACACGGTCAACAGAGGTCAACCTCTGGAAAACTTGTAAACACACGAAGTCAGCCATGCCAGATAAGGTTCGAATTCCGTGTGTATGTTTCTCACAATGAGTACAGGGACCTTATTGATTTGGGGGAAGTTAGAGGATAAGCCGAGGTCAGCAAAGGTTGGACACTGAAAACCATGTTTAAGTTTGCAATGCCTAGTAATTTTCATACCAGGCTTTCAGTCATTTTACAATCAAGGAATCACTAATTCTTTTGGATTTCCGGTTATACCAGGCTTTAAGCCATTTTACAATCAAGGTATCACTAATCCTTCTGGTTTCTGGTTGAAGTTTGATCTTTGTTGACCTCAGATGACCTCTGACCTCTTCCAGAAACAATTTGTTGCACGTACTTATTATGTATGAGGAACACACATACCAAGTATGCGCTTGATCCGAATAGGCATAGTCTACCTAGTGTGTTTACAAGCAAAACATATCACAACATTTTCTTTGTTGACCACAAATGAGCCTAGACCTCAACCAAAATCATCATGATCCATGTACTCAATATGAGAAACCTACACACCAAATTTGAACTTGATCGGACCAGTCATAGTTGACTTATAGTGTTTACAAGGTTTTCAGTCTTTGACCTCTGTTGACCTCAGATGACCTCTGACCTCTTCCAAAAACAATACGGATCATGTATGCATAATGGAGAACATATACACTAAGTATGAATTTGATTCGACCAGGCATGATCGACGTGTTTACAAGCAAAAAGTACCAAAAATGAATTTATTTTTATTTATTTTTTTGGCCCAAAAATGATTTCAGAGCTCCGCCAAAATTAATAGGGTCCATGTACTCCTCATGAGCAGCCTACACACCACGTTTTGAGTTGATTGGACAAGGCATGGTTGACTTAGGGTGTTTACAAGGTTTTAAAGTGGAACCACTGTTGGCCTCAGATGACCTCTGACCTCTCTAGAAAACATTAGGGATCATGTACTCATCATGAGGAACATACATACCAAGTAACGATATGGCCAAACCAAGAAAGCTGGGCTTCGTGGATGCGGGTGGTGGTTCTCCTCGGCGGGTTTCTATCTGTTGAGATTCTCTTTGAGAATTTTCCTGTAGCAGCGCATTTCAAAGGCTTCTAGCTTCTTTTGGTCTGCTTCCTTGATGGTCTATGCTTCTGAACCATACAATAGTACTGGATAGACCAGGGTATTTGAAAGCCGCAGCTTAGTTCTTTGTGAGATGCCTCCATCCTTTCAGACCCTCTGCAGCTTCCCAATAACCACGGATGCTAGCATCAGTCTGTGCTTGATTTCACAAGAGACATTTTACAGTGTCAGAGTCACTCCTAGGCACTTAAACTGCTGTACCTGCTTAATAATTGTGTCTTCAATCTTGATGGTTGCTGAGGCTTGTTTTTCACGGCTGAAAACCATTTACTTTGGTTTTTGCAATACTGATCTCCATGCCATACTCTTTGCTGGCCTCATGCACTTAATTGAAGATCACTTTCTGGGTCAGCTATGAGGGCGATGTCATTGGCGAAGCGAAGATCCTTCAATCTGTAGCCATCGACATCGATTCCAATATAAGTGCAATCAGCCTCTGATAGAAACGTTTTCTAGGAAGAAGTTGAATAAGTCAGGTGATAAGAGACACCCCTGTCGCACACCAATTGAAGTAAGAAACCAATCAGTGAACTCGTTGATTACTTCGATGCAGCTCTTGGCCTTGAATATGATATTAGGGTGGTGATTTTTTAGAGGTGTTCAGGAATTTGGGGTCGGAAGTCATCTAGGGGTCATCACCTAGGGTAATTTTATGGAGACACTCAAAAATGCTTCTTCTCGTACAGAATACATGCATGGTAGGCATACAGTGTTGACAGATTGTCATAATGATACTGCGTAGGTCTTCCTTTGGGGTGTTCAAGGATTTTGGGTTAAAAGTCATTGAGGGGTGACTTAGGGTCATTTTATTTCACCACTTGAAATGCCTCTTCTCATACCAATTGTTTGGTTCAGTGTCGGATTTCGGCCTATTTTATAATCATAGCCTACTTGGGTAGTGCTTCCTTTGGGGTGTTCAGGAATTGAGGTCAAAGTTAATCTAGAGGTCATTTGGGGTCATTTTATAAACTCTTAAAATCCTCCTACATATTTCATGGTGTAGTGTTGAGGGTTTATGATGATTATACTATAATAATGATAATAATAATATAATATATTTATACCCCGCTTTTCAAATACATTTCAAAGCGGCTTACAATTTAGAATAAAATACAGCATAAAATAAAATCATAAACTAAAACAGGGGTTGTAGAGTCTTGAGAGCAGCTGTCATCTCTATAATTTGATACGTCCACTTTTGTATTTAATTAGTTCAATCATTCTCAAAACTAGCCCCCTCCACTCTAACTCAATATCACAATTAACATTAACATCTCCCCCTGCACTAAATTTCCCTGCATCCCCTCCCGTTCTCCCCGCACCCCTTACCCCACCTCCCCCCCCCAACCCTCAACTCGCCTTATGTCCGCTATGGCGTTCTATCAGTTCCATCAGTTCGC
>JAODUJ010090835.1:0-11595 GCA_027564615.1 Psolus chitonoides | reverse complement strand
TTCATCAATGTGAAAATAGGCATCATTTGAAGATCTTCAAAAAAATGAGGGTATAGGCTCCAAATTCGCCTATGCTACAGTGTATTAGGCTATCAATATCACCGTTCACATGTACGAATTCATCAATGTGAAAATAGGCATCATTTGAAGATCTTCAAAAAAATGAGGGTATAGGCTCCAAATTCGCCTATGCTAGAGTGTGTTAGGCTATAAACTTCACCGTTCACATGTATGAATCCATCAATGTGAAAATAGGCATCATTCAAAGATCTTCAAAAAAATGAGGGTATAGGCTCCAAATTCGTCTATGCTACAGTGTGTTAGGCTATAAATTTTACCGTTCACATGTACGAATTGATCAATGTGGAAATAGGCACCGTCTGAAGATCTTCAAAAAAAGGACGGACGGTATAGGCTCCGAATTCGCCTATACTACAGTGTGTTAGGATATCAATTTTCAATTCACATAAGCCTATAGAGGGATCAATAGAATGGAAATACTGCATATTCGATTCTTCATCATTTTTTTTATTATTTGACTCTAATATTACTAGATCACAAAACATGCCTATTTGGCAAATATTTTCGTGATGATACTTCCGAAAATACTTGTCGCTATATACGCTACTGATCTGCGTATCGATGCTAAAACTGTACAGAGCATTCAGACAGCTGAATCCAGCCGCACGCATGTGCCTATACGGGGCAGCCAGGGACTTTTCGCCCAGGGTACGGTATATTGTTTGATACGCTCACATATATTGAGAGGTAAAACTTCTCTGAAATTTGACTAATGGAACGCCAGAGCGGACATAATTGTGGGGAGGGTTGGGGTGAAGGAACAGATATCGATTTTGATATTGAAAGGTCATCTGAGGTCAAACATTGTGTACAGATCAAGTTCAGAACTAACTGATGGGAATGTACTCATGATGGGACTTCCAGACTATATATAAGTGCTAGTGGATAAATGGTT
Organism: Psolus chitonoides; assembly: GCA_027564615.1. Classification (NCBI taxonomy): domain Eukaryota; kingdom Metazoa; phylum Echinodermata; class Holothuroidea; order Dendrochirotida; family Psolidae; genus Psolus; species Psolus chitonoides. The sequence goes on along the minus strand of JAODUJ010090835.1, from coordinate 10,619 downwards.
CACAACCACATCTGAGAGACATAATTGAATCTTCAGCTACTTTCCAAAAGGCTGAAAGGGCTTGTAGCAACCTGTTCATCACCACTGTTCCGTGCCAAGATGCTGCGCAAGGCTTGAAATAAGTGAGGACCCATCACTAATCACTCACAAGCAGCAGTCTAGACCTTATAACAGGAGATCAGCGCTCACAAGCAATACGCTGCTTGCAGTGTATGCCACTAAGTATGGGTGATTGGTGGGTAACAGGGGCATCATCAGTGGCGTTGTAAGGTCTTTCAAAGTGAGGCGGATATTTCGGGATCAGACAGGTTTTTTAGGCCTGAACGAAATCGGCAATGTTGCCAACAATACTTATTTTTTTTCTTAGTGTTCAAATAAAGGGGCGGCCATAGCTGCCCCGGTTGCAATGCCCCTGGGCATCATCATCTGAAGCATGCGGCGAAAATCTGGGAGACGAAAGTAGTGACATGGATTGAGTTCATTGGATGTCACTGCTTCTTGAATCTACTATGGTGTGCTCTAATGGCTTCCTCTTTGTTTGGATGGAGATAGGAGCTTGCAAGTGGTGGTGGTGGCTCTTCGCTGACACTAACAGGACACTCCTCTCCCAGAGTTCCACTTCTGCAAAAGTTGATCAGGCACACCAAAAGTTCTTCTACGTAATCTGTGGTACAGTAAAGATAGGAACAGTCATAAGCAGGGTTTGAGATAAGAAAGTCGAACCTAGCAGCTCGTTTCTTTTGAAAGCAGCCCCTGGTTCACAGTGTTTATTAAAAGCCAGGGGCTCTTTTTAATGACCCAGGGGCAATAATTTTGTATCATGACAAAATGTAGTCAAAAATTGTAATCATATAGAAAAACATGCTACGCATTAGCATTTACCTTACAATGCGACTGCCCAAGTTGCCTGAAAGATTTAATGAGGTTTAAAGTAGCCCCTGGCTCACAGGATTTTATCAAGTGCCAGGGGCTATTGATGAGTTGATCATAATAGATTATAAAATCATACAAGGCACTTTCGCTCCATTCCGGTGCAATGATCATGGTATATAATGCACAGTGATCAGTCAATTTGTGTGATGCATCCAGTGAATGTCCAACTGAGGCCATAGGTAATAAACCTATTAGTGTTGATAGTGAGCCAGTTTTCCTGACAACTGATTTTTCAACAATATCGGTACATTTTTGACTAAGCCTAGACACTTATTTATGATGATCATAAATTGTGAACCAAACTCTGAGCAATCAGTCTATAAAGATGTGGTGTCGAAACTACAGGCTGCAGCTGCCTCAGCTGAGGGGATCAAATTGAACATTAGAACAATCTAGCACACTATTGTGGATAGGCGGCTGCATGAGGTGGAAGCTTTCGACTTCAGCCATTTTTCATTCAACATTGTCACTGCAGTGACAAATGCAACATTCCACCAAACATTTTCTTAAGATGTTTGGGGGGTTCAAATTCAACCCCCCCCCTCCCCTTAGACCCCATGTGCCAAATGGCACCATTTTGCATCTAGGGGCCTGTAAATTGCATTTTCAGGACACCTCCCCTTGACCTCCGGTCCCTCCCGCATATAACCCCCTCCATGTCTGCTGTTATTCAGGTTGTCCTCTCCTAATTTGATTTGTCAACCTGACACATGCTATGTCATATTTCTGGAAATTCTGACAGTACTGAATATAGACAAGAATTGTTACTATATTTCATGTAACACCAGAAAGCCAATGGGCTTAGTGATTCCTTGATTGCTCATACCATTCTTTCGACCAATAGGTATCGTGTATTCATTATGATGAACACACATACTAAGTAAGAAATTGATCCGAACAGACGGGCAACTTATCGTGTTTACAAGCGTTTTGTCGAGGAATGAAAAATCAGCAAAATGTACTCACCATAGGTTGCTTCACTGACTATCTTGCAAACTGTGAAACCCCCCTTCTTGTGTTTCGGAAACTTTACAGAGTACCGCTCTTGTCCATCCTTGCGTCTCGACGTTGCCCTGTTGGCATTCTCATTGTAATGGAGAGCAGCAAGGTGGAGTCTGAAAAAACAAATACAAGTCATCACATTACACAGTGGCCTATGATAATTTCTACTAATATATCTTATTCTGACCTATAGAATATCTGGAATCAGTGTAAAGGATACAACCGTGAAGACCATACACCTACTTGGGTTGACAAGTATAACATCTGTAATAAATTATTTTAAAAGATGGGCTTCGGTTTCTTACATAAGCAAGAAGAATTAAATTAACATGCCTGGTGGCCCGAGTCATTGCTGGCCCTAGCCCCTCAGCTGTGATGTTTGCAATGGGGGAGGAAAATGCTGTCCAGACAGTAGTCGGCTCTCTTGTCTGGACATTAAAAGCAGGCTCAAAAAGCTAAGAGATGGGGGATGAGCATCTGCAAGCAGTGTATGCCAACCACTTTTCTTTCTCCTTTTTTCCTCCCCCCTCCCAACAACAGCCATAGTATGAAATCGAACAAATTACCTGCTTTTCATGCCTCTGTAACCAAAATGAGTCATTTTGGGGGCAAAATGAATGATCACACTGTGGAAACCTTCAACACTTGAAGTCTGGTGGAAGGGTGACAGTTTTTTCACATCACGTTGAAGCATAGTGTTGGTGATAATGTCGACAGTTTTCTCACATGCTTCTGTGTCTAAGTAAAAAAGTATAAAAATAAGGTAACAAGAGTGGAGTGCCACCTAATTCCTTGTCTTTGGAACTGAAAGGATTAGCAAGATGCAATTAAATACCTGCCAACCTTCATGTATGTCAAACCTGGAGTGTTCCACGAGGAAACTTCATGATCAGTGCCTGGAGTTTCATAAGGGGATATTCTCCAGCTCAATGCGCATGTTTGACCACAGCCATTTTTCATAGTAAATCGATCGACCGATTGTGCGAAATAATGACGTGGGTAGAGTCGCTGTATTGCATCCACAACGTCCCTATAGTAGGGGCATGTGTGTAGGCCTATGTTGTGATCGCCTACTGTTTTAGCCTGACATGCTGCTGAACTGCTCAGGCACGGCTAGGCTGCTCGATCGCGTCAGTTGACTTCTACGATGACATATGATGCCAGGTATTGCATTTTTGTTTGGTATACCCGCAGTAGCACGTCATTTCATGTTGTCAGGACCTATATATTACCCATGATGCATTTTTTTTATTTGGCCTGGAGAATATAATATCTCTTGTTTGTTCAGCACAGGTCTCAGCAGTTCATAAAAACAAAAGTCTGATATTTTTCCCCTGAAGAATTTCCAAAATTACATCATTATTACCAGACTACACAGCCCTATCTTTTGGACCAATTAAATTTCATTATTTTTACTGAATTTTCATCCCTTGTCAGAGGCAAAAAGAATCTATGCAGTCACATGTGTGCATATGTGTCTGTGATGCCAGCTCGTAATCAGGCAAACACAAAGAGAATTTTTGATCAGTCTCATAACTTGGTAGGTAGGTTACCAAAAGTAGGTGAACACTATTCATTCCGGTACTGAACTCGTGAATATTGATGAGTGGACGGCTCTTTAAAAGTTAATTTTTTAAATGTTGATTTTTTCTTAATATTCAAGATGGATGGGCCAAGCCTAATTTTACTGAAATTAGCTTGTAATCAGGCAAACTCGAAGGGGGTTACACGGATCAGTGTCGTATTTGGTAGAGCTCATACATATGTGTGTTCATCGAGATCAAAGGTCATCTAAGGTCAAACAATGAAATCAGGTTTTAAATCTAAATGCAAAGAATCACGTAGCTTTCAGCTCTTGTTGGTTAAATTTTCCAAGAGTGGTTGTGAACACTGCGAGCACTAAACAAATGACACATAACATTTGATCAGGTTGTGTCCAAACATATTGATTGAGTTGTTGGTTTTCAGACTACATCGTGTGCTGATCTTTGACCCCCATTACACATGAAGTATGAATTATGATTTCATAGACATACATCGAGAGAAGAAATAGATTACAATTCTCACTGGTGTGCTTTGACATCATAAATGGACTTAATGGCAACCTCCTGCTTTCAAGTTACTTGCGATTGAAACAAGTTTCATTTTTCTGTGACAACCTCCCACCAATTTGCCCAAAACATTATACTTACTTGGTTTCAGCCATTTCTTTTGCTTCCCAGGGGTACACAAATCTGCATGCAGACATTTCGGAAAATGCACCGAGTCGTGGGTGTGCCTGTTCTGGATGTGGTTAGCGACGGATAACCACTTGGCCAGAATCACCTCTTCAGAATGTCCTTGGGAGGAAGCAGCCACCCAGTATAGGTGGTTACTGACGCTCTTAGACCATGCTGAGACATCTGAGCAATTCTTCCTTTTCGAAAGCTGCTGTAGCTTCTTCGTGACTCCTGAATGCAGAAAAAATATATTGATGACCCTGGGAATAGGCATGTGGCTCATTTTAACAAGTAATCTTTGCAGAATGTTGGTAGTGGCAATGACTGCAGCCTTCGTTGTACTGGTACACATCGAGAACATAGTGAACCCAATTTCTCCGGTCGTCAGTGACGACTAGAATTTTGGTCGGACAACCAATCATCCTCCAAAACAGAGCCGCAGGTTGTCCTCAGTACAACCGAATAATTTTGACTACATGTGCCGTTTTGTATGAGAAGTACACCTACTGCATCTGTAATCCTTATCTAAACATCCGTTATGATGCGATACGAATCCATCTGCCATCGACATGTGATAATAAGAAAGTTTGAAAAATTTCAAATAATAAATAACGGTATAGGCTCTGAATTTTCCGATACAACACTGTGTTAGGCTATCAGAGACCTGTATCATGTTTATAGATATGTCAAAATGAGGAGAGATTCCCCAAAAAGTTGTCCTCAATCCAAATCGGCGATATTCCCAGAAGTAAATATACTAAGTTAGGACAGGCAGCCAGGCTGGAAAGACATTACATGGGGGAGGGCGGGGGACATGGTCAGGGACTCCGGGCTGAAATGTAGGAGGGAGACATAAGGAAAGCAGGCATGGAGGCGGACAGCTAATGGAGGGCGAAGAAGGGAGGAACAAATGTGCATCGGGATTGAGGTAAGGACATAGGGGAGGGGGAAGGTAGCTGGCGGTGAATAGGAGGGAGAGACTAACGTGCACAGGAGGGAGGGAAATATGGGAAGGGGCGTAGGGAAGGGAAATCACAGTGACTGCTGGAGTTGGGTCGACAATGACTGAAATGAAACAAATGTATATGTAAATCCCATTATGATCACCTTTTGCAATATGCCAAACATCATAGTAGTGGGTCAGATCATGTTCTTCCCTCAGGTATTTGGCAACTGAACGGTGCCTATCTGTTACCAGAGATGCAACCTCCACTCCATTACTTTCCAAGAATTGCAGACCTCTCTTCAAGCCTTCCAACTCCATAGCATTACTGCTGGATACCTCATTACTCTGCAGAAAACAAAATAACTTTGTATGACAATGTTGTTCTCGAACCTCTGGTCTGGTCACTGTACATGCGACAGTGGGTTTTCGCTTGATCTAATTCTAAGTGCCTCAGAAGCTATAGGGACCATGTACTAACCAGGATGAACATACACACTCAGCATGAGCTCAATTGAAGTTGGTGCACTAACGTCCATCGAGTTATGGTGGTTACAAGTTTTTCAGTGTTTGACTCCTGTTGACCTCAGATGAACTTTGACCTCAACCAAAAACAATAGGGGCCATGTGCTAACTATGATGAACACACATACCAAGTATGGGAATGATCTGACCTTGCATCATTATCAGTTAGTGGTTAAAAGAGGCATCCCAGAGACACACATATAATCATATATATACAAATGCATGACTGCACAGATCCCTTTGGCCTCTGGCAAGGAATCAATTGAGCAAATTAGCACACTCGGCCTCATCCAATTTAACGTCAATTTCACAATGGGTAACTGAATTATTACTGAAGACCTGTATTCATTACTGTATTAAATTCTTGTGATTAATTGAGCATTTGTTTTTCTTTACATATTCACTCACCTGCACCAGTTCCTGATGGATGACCATGTTCCAATCCTGGTCAAGAAAGGTGTATGAGCCATACTTAGCAGAATGGCCCGGGCTGTCGCTCCTCCCATCTCCACCGATATTCAGCGGCATACCAATCTCTTTAAGTCCATCAAAAGTTTCAGCTTGTTTTTTTGTCCAAACATGTTGAATCACTGGCTGGAGCCATTGCCTCTGGTGCCTCATGTATGTTCTCACATTGTGAACTGGGCATTTCATACTGTCAAAAAGTCTCAATGTCTGATATGGCCTAGCCCCAGTGAAAAGAATGCTCGCACTAAGAATGAGATTTCCCCGCGGTATGCCACTGATAAAGGTCTGACTCGTCCATGTTGTGCATTCGCTGCATTCCCTACAGACCTGGGAAATACGAATCAAGGTCCCCTGGATGCGCGAAATGTCTGCATCAATTTTTCCCCCACACTGGTAACAGATCTTAAACAGTGACAGCAGACAACTTTCTTGGACCAGGAAGAAACGTTCTTGGTGTTCTGGCACCAGTTCCCTGCAGAAAAGTGCAAAAGAATAAAATTGTTGTGCTGATCTTTCAAATACTATAGTTGCTTTCACCATGGCAACGGTGTGGAATGTTTAAAATGTCAAACTTGGACCAGCTAGTATCCTCCGGACAGGGTCGAGTGCGATTAGCATTGTGGTATGTTTTTCATACAGACCGCAAGCAAGAGCCGGATAAGTTTCTGTTCTCGCCCATGTGTAGCTGCAAAGGCAGCAAAGCTGAGCAAGCCAACTCACTCGATCATGTGAAAGGCAAGCTGTTATGTTACATACATACATACAGGGTGGGAATTTGGTGGAGATTTCATGGTAAGCAAATCTTTCTTTGAAGACCTTCAGTGCTTATCATCATATGCATTACTGTTGGGGTTTAGACTATCTTGGTTAGATATGATTTTTTTGTGAGCCTGCTTATCAGATAACTGCCAAATTCCCACCCTACATACATAACGACAGGAATTCACGAACAAGGGCATCTCTCAACACCTGTGATTCACAAAAGATGCTCTTCTTGGCCGATACCCTCTTGGTAGAGATAGGGTCAACTCTCTAATCTGTGCACTCTCAGCTAAAAAATAAGTGTGGGTGAGATTTACACACAATGAATAATTTATAATCAGTGCAACAAATTCACTCTACTCACAAACACTAAAAAGTGTAAGATGACATGTCTCAAAATTCACTCTACCACAGGTCTCGAATAGTTATCTGGCCTGACTGAAGGCGGTACCTTGACACTCTCAGATATGTGTATGAGCTAATTGAAGTAAGGATTGATGGCCTCACTCCACATTCGAGTACCATACTGATCCTCTTTCCCAAATCGGCTGACTAATATACTACCAATATTCAAATTTACCTTGAAGGGCCATCATTGTCATGTACAGATTCATCTGATGAGTGAACTGATGGGGTGTAGTCTGGACTATCTTGCGGGTTTTTCATGTATACCGACGAAGATGCCACAGCAGGTTGATCACTCTCGCCACTTTTAGATGACCCTGGTTGCTTTGATGGTGATCCTGTCTCTGTTGGTCCTGTCATCAACTCCAGTGGTGGTAGGGGTACCAATGAACACTGAACTCCTACATCTGTTATATCACCTGAAAATTAGAATGAAATATTAAACCACATGTAGGTTACTCCCAGACTGGCCAGCAACCCCAACGGTTTAACTATCTTACCTCAAGGACAACATATGTATTCTCCTATGTGGCTGCAGAAACTTCGGAGCATTTCATGGATTGGCTTCAACTGTAATGTTACCTTTTTTCTCTCAGCAATCTGGAAATATATATTTAGCCTACGTATTTTCCTGTGAAGTCGTCAGGTATGGCCTCCTCAACCACCCTCGCCTGGCAGGCAGATGGAGTGGGTAGGATGTTATCCCGGTACATGTATATTCTGAAAAATTTGGCACACCTGCGCTCCTTATATGCTATATACTTCATTATATTATTATTATAGTTTTCTCCCCCCCCCCCGTCTACCCCTAACCCTCCCACCACGATACGACCCTCACCTATTGCTCTTCTTACCCCCCCCAATCTGTCGCGATCTGTCTGGCATTATATGCTGCCCACATCAGGGAACCTGCACCTCTAAATGCATCCGTATGTCTTCACTGGTGGAGATTCCATGCCTAATGGTTAAAACTGACTACTTATATGCTTCAACAGTACAATGTCACCCCCCCCCCTCTTCTGGTTATTTTGTTACAGCACATATCAGCCCTGTTCATGCCGATGTCGACAACTGTCAACAAGAGAAGGAACAAATTGTTTGACGTTACCCGATGTGTGGTTAGGCTCCACGCATAGCCTATGCACGATGGTGTGTACCGAGCCTAGCCTGACATGTCGGGTATTTCTGGACAATTTGTTTTTGCATTTTTTTTATAGTGGTACATTGAACATTACTACTGTTTCGGTCAGCATGAGGGTTGAATCATGCTACCTTCAGGAGAAAATTCACATTCTGCAGAACCCTACCTTGGAATTTCACAGCTGGTGGTTGGGGAATGATACAAGTCAACCGCCCCAACATTTTTGCTAACCGTGCTCTCAACGTGTACAGATTCCAACAAATTTGGTGCGCATGCACTCAATTCCTATGCAATAAAATACTAATAAGATATTTTCTCCCCCTTTCATCCTTCTCCTGTGGCAACCTGTCCAGCATCAGACTGCTGCCCCCCCCCCCTTCCGTCAGTGAGCTTTCACCCCATCATGGGCATCAATATGTCTTTACTGGTAGAGATCCCATTCTTGAAACTGTTCAAAATGGACTACTTGTGCTTGAACAGTCAACGCCGCTGACACCCCCACTCTCCAGGGATTGAGATAAGCTGGCGACCAGGGGCTATTCGCCCCCCGATATACCTAAAAAGCCCCTGGCTCTGGATGAATCATGTGAACCAGGGCTACTTTTTGGAAAACATAGCCCGCGAGTTTGATTTTCCAATCTACATGTAAGCCCGCCGGTTACTCGGTTAGTAGTTGATCAAAATGTATTTAGCCCCTGGGTACAGTAATATATAAAATAGCCCCTGGCACTAGATAAATCCTACAAACCAGGTGTTACTTCTAAAAGAAATTAGCCTCTAGGTTTGACTCTCCTATCTCAAGCCCTGCCCCCCCCCCCGTTCTTTTGTAACAACACATATTAAATCACGCTACCTTTCGGTGGAGTATCACATTCTGGAGAACCCTGCCTTGGTATTTTCACCGCTGGTGGTTGGGGTTGGGGAACCTCCTCTAGATTTAAAATCTAAAGAACAAAGAAATAAAAAAAAAATTATGTAATGACAACTCACATCATAGGAATCATTAGCATTGAATGTGATTTATTTGAAAGCACCTATGCTTACTCATGTGACAAAAATTGTAGACCTCCCAACAAAATGCAAGGTCAAAAACGTGTGCACGATTTTTGTGCATGCTCCGCGCACAATACCCTTTTTTATCTTCGCGTCCCATCATCATTCTGCCTTATTTGTGCCACATATGCCGCCTAGACAGGCCGTGAAATAAGCTGGAGTCCAGGGGCTATTAGCCCCCCTCCAAAGCCCCTGGCTCTAGATAAATCATGTGAAACAGGGGCTACTTTTTGGAAAAAATAGCCCCATAAGCCCCAGTACTGGTATTAGTTAGTTTTTCAAAACCAGTGAATGGTGTAATTATATTGTTATGATCGCTTTACTGTAGTATCCAATACGCAATCTTCATAATTTTTTTCAAAACACCACTGATCTACATGCTACAGTATATTGATCGTCCCATAAGTCGGCTACTTTATGTGCATGATATTGAATAATTACTGTACTAGGCCTATATGTATGCAGTGACCGACTCAAGGTACATAGCCTACCGACAAACTCCCATTGAAAAACTTGTGCTCTAATTTTCTTTCGATCAGTAGTATCGGCCTCAAATTTGGCACAAATGAGCCCGAAGGTAACAGAGATTCCACACGTCAAACGATTAACAGAAACTCTAAAAGAACAGGCTAGGCCTAAATTTTATTTCCAATCATGACTCGGAATATCACTCTCAAATTTGGCACAGTGAACCGGAACCCCAAGGGGCCAAGGTACTAGTATTTTTCATTCACTAGTGGATCAACATTCATTTGGTCTTTTCACTGCTGAAATGTAACAAAACTCCTATAGTACCTAGGTGGCTCGACTCAGTGATGCATACCTGTTTTGCTAAACCCTATTACGACACACCAGTTGATCGATTTATTCTTGATATTATTCCTTTAAATATAAGTCAAGTAGGCCTACCTAAACCCTAACCAGTGATATGAATGGATATCTAATTTGATGTTTTCAAGGTTATTCTTGAACAGTATTCGCGTACAGTAATAGTATGCATTTCCGAGTCAGGCCACCTTAGGCTTAGTCCTTGAACGTCGTGACGTTTGATTCCGATAGGTTGCATATCTGGATCCAGGATCTGATCCCGGAGTCGGCAAGGTATCCCGTGAGACACATTACGCCAACATTGGCCAATGATCATGGATGAACACCGGCGATAACTCGC
>JAODUJ010090724.1:0-11596 GCA_027564615.1 Psolus chitonoides | reverse complement strand
AGTCAGGGCGGGCAGACAAGGGACGGGTGGGCGGGAGAAGGGTGTGGTGGGCGTACCGGAGAGAGGGCTAGAAGGCAGTTGCTGTGTTTCGCAAAATCGGTGCCGAGCCTAGCCAAGGCTTATTGGTGTCGGTCGGTGTAGGTATGCACTCTCCGAGTGCTGGTGTTTTCAATTTAATTGTCAATGGATAACTGCTGCATATTATTCCACGTGTTCGTTTGCCCATGAATGCAGCAATGTATGTTACACTTTCTCTTTCTATTTACACCAGCTAATCATATTGTACCGCGGGAGTGACGTCACATGGAATGAAAAAAAATCAAACAACTAAACTGCGAGCAAACAATGATTCTGTTCGAGGGTTGCATCGTAAACGGCATCGTAGTGACAATACAGAGAAGCCCAACAAATATTGCACCCTTAGCGCAATACAAAAAATAGGGCTAAGATAACCGATTGCGCATACTGTATGAACGACACATACGCCACAATTGAAACCAGATGACATGACAAGGAAAAGGAGGAGTGGGTTTGGTTAGGACTGTCATCTAGGCTTATAGTCCATGCGTATTTGATGGCACATTCGGCTAGCCCTAAGTACCAACACACGACGAGGAAAGTCAACAAAACCGCGCGCGAGGCGCACAAAAAATTATACTATCGGCAGTCAGAATTTTCATTTTCCTGATAAGAAAACAGTTGATATATAGAAGATGTTGTCCAAAGTACGAAGTAAGTGACTACACATGACAGAAAAAGTAGCAAAAATGCGCGCAAAGCGGGCAAAATAATGTAATGTTGGGAGCCGGAGTTCTTATTTTCTTGACCCGAACACTGTAGCATTTAGGTACATGTAGGGAATACCGGCCACATAAGCCTATTTACCTAATTTGCATATGAAAAAATCTGAATAAAAAAGAAAATGGTTCTCATTAGTTATCTACATCAGTCAACTTTATTTTAAAACAAGAATGGAGGTCATCACATATTTGGTGAGGCAGTTTTATTCAAAAAATGACGTCATCAAAATGGTCGGCAATACCGGATAGTGTAGAGAATACCGGAGAGCTGTTACCCAAAATGCACTATAAGTGTATAATGTCGAACTCGCTCAAAAAAGCATGGGTCACAAGTAGGTCTATAAGTCTATGCCATTCAGACAAGTATATCACCTATACCCATTACCCTATACCCATACCACAACAACTGCTGAGCAACTAAACCCGGAAGTAAACAATACATCGGCCATATTAGGTGTCCGATATTCCCTACACAAATTTGAGACTGAGCTCATACAATGCATTATCAGTAACTCAAAGTGTACACTAATCGTACACACAATGCATGTTAGTACAAACATCCCGATAGTGCATGAAAAGCAGCTCACTTAAAATTGTATTTATAAACCATCATATTCTATGAAATCTCCTTTTTTACATCATATCAAATTTTATGTTGCAACTTTACCTACCTGGCCAGATTGGGTGGTTTTCTCGTAGATTTTTCGTTAGATCTTCAAGTGGTTGACAATTCTGATCCTATCATGTTGGCAGCCAGGACTGGACGTGAACTACTGTCCGATATTCCCTACTGTCCGATATTCCCTAGCCTATGTACCCTAGCCTATTGTTAATTCCGTTCTGAACAGGAATTTATAGGTAGTTGAAAAATTAGACTGCGGTAGCAAGTGACTTTAACGCGAAAGAGATTTTTTTTTTAAAGTTGAAATTTTTGTTTTACCAAATAACTGTACTTTTTCAGAAAATCCATTTGCCTATGAACAGCAATTTACGAGTAGTTAGAAAATTGAAATAGAGTTGCAAGTGACACCAAATATCAAGAACAACGTCTAAGATGCGCGCCAATCGCGCGAACGAAATCTGTCTCTAGATGTCGGCAAATAGAAGTTTAATTTTTCTGACTCGAAAACTGCAGTTTGTTAGAAAATTAATTAATATTCTTACTTACGTAGGCCTATAGTACATTTCTACTACTTTCCAGTAGTCGGACATTCCGACTGCTGCACTCGTATTTTCCAACTTTCCACAGTTTGACCGATATTGCCCCCCCCCCCCCACTTAGCGACGTCTCCGCCTGTAGTTACAATGTTCAGCTACCAAAGTCTATTGTTTGTAACTCTTGTCAATATATTTCTACAAAACATGTTTTTCCTCCTTAATTCTATCATCTCACCCTCCTTTTCTCCGATCCATGGGTCAGACATCTTGCCTACAAATGTGAACTGATTTCCAGCCCTGGTTAATAATATAGGCTTAGTCCAGACCCATAGAGAAAGTACAATGATGTGTTAATAACGAATCAACAACAAATATTCTTCACCACAATTATTGTCCGATCCTGAAAACCTTGATACTCTAATATAATTTCCTTATATTAGCAGGAAAGGAGTGGTCCTATCTGATAATTCCAGTCTGCAATTTGCATATTTACAATGGGAAGGCCAATGGAATGTGGCTTATAATGCCCTCTTTTCATCACAATGAGGGTGGTATTCTTTTGTATTGCCTTTTATCATTATGACGCAATTTATCAACGCCAAGAGGTGACAATAGAGCAATTGGGTCTATCAAGATAAATAACAACTCTTCCCATGACTGAAAGGCGGATACATTTCTTCGCCCCTACTGATTTTTTTACTATTTTGTTGTTGAAAAATTATGGACTTAATGCCTGGCCCATTGTGACGTTTCGTAGTCGAGCGGGGTCGTGTTCTCCCTTAATCGAAGAACTTACAAACAAAACGCTAACACAGAATATTGACTGTTTAGATGAGTCAAACTTTCATTGAAAGATTCGGCTGGTTTAGCTCTCAGCCGAAGGTAAACTACTGATGAAGTTGAATTAAATAACGTTGTAACATTGAGACAGCCTAGGGTCCATTAAGAATTGATAAATAGTAATTTAGGTAATGTAAAACGGTAATTACCTACCTCTCGCAAGAGATAAGTAGATGAACCAGAGTCTAGCTACCATATAACTATAGACTGTATATCAGACATTGAAAATATGATAAACTATACTTCAAAGTTTTTAATGTTAAGTTAAACGATGCTAATTAGACAAAGTTCTTCTTTCCACACCCGCAAGGGCAACAACGTCGAAATGACTCTTCTTGTGACATAGAGGCAGGCAATCCAGCCCGACGAAGCAAATCCATGCTTATGTGCTCAAAGCGAGATCTCTAAGTGAATTTACATTAAAATTCTGGACTATTTGAACCATCCCAAATTCTAAGGGCAGGCTACATGATAATAATTTCTAAGTCATTATCTATCCTTAAATGGTCATGGAATGTCTTACTCCATGAGCAAGGTTTGCATAATTCCTATCATTTTTTCCATGATAATCACCAATTTCTCCCTCAATATAACAATGTTTAGTATTCACCCGAATAGGGTAAACTATTCAACAGATAGCCCCATTTTCTACAAGCCAGCCTGGAATGTTTCATTTTATGGAATTGAAATTCAGCATATTCTCAGACTGTGAGCATATAGCTCATACACCTGCTTTATTCCTTCTGAATCATCTATATAACAATGTTCATACCATTCCATAATTGTTCATAACTATTAGCACATTTATATCCACACATTAATCTTAGTGGTAGGCTACGTTCCTTTGTTTTGGCTTCCAAGCTGGAGGTCACAAGGTGTCAGCCTAATCCCATAACAATGTCAACTTTTGAAGGTTCTGGTTTAACCTGTCCCTTTCTAATTACATAACCTAAGTATAATACTTCGTTTCACCAAATTGACATTTAGATGGTGTAACAGTAAGACCGGCTTGTTTCAGACGAGTTAAGTTATCATGAAGATGAACTAAATATTCCTCCCATGTCCTACTAAATACAACAATGTCATCAACATAGGCAGATGCGTGATCCTCTGCACCTCTAAGCAGCCTATCAACTAACCTCTGAAATGTGGCAGAAGCATTTTGCATCCCGAACGGTAACACATTGAATTCAAACAACCCAAAAGGTTCGATAAAGGCTGACTTTTTACGAGCTTCATCAGTCAATAGAACTTGCCAGTAGCCCTTACTTATATCAAGTGTAGAGATGTTATTGGTTCCACCAAGCCTATCTAAGATTTCCCCAATGTTTGGCATGGGATAGGCATCAAACATGGTTACTCCATTCAGTTTCCTATATTCGGCACAGAATTTGACCGTATTTTCGTTTTTGCCAACTCAAACGACGGGAGAGGCCCACGGGTTCTCTGACTCCTTTATGATGCCTATCTCAAGCATTCTCTCTAACTCCTGTTTGAAAACAACCTTAGTACTTTCAGGGACTCTATAAGCTTTTTGCCTCAGCGGTGAGTCAGCATTAGTCTTAACATCATGTTTTACCAACTCAGTTCGCTCTGGTTTCTCTGTGAGGATGTCACTATGTTTACTCCAGTAAATACTCCAATTCACAAATTTGATCATTTGATAGAGCACATTCTGATCTCAACTCATCATTAAAATCCTCATACTCACAAAAATCATCACTCGGGTAACACTGTGTTAGGCCTATACCGTCATTAACCTCTGTTTGGCAATGGACCATGACATTCGATTCCACTCTCTCATGAAATGGTCTCAACATATTACTATGGAACACTGTTTGTTTCCTGCTATGTTTAGATCCCATATCTACAACATAATCTACGGAATTTAGTTTCTGAACCCCTTTAAAAAGTCCCTTCATTCAGCCTGTAGCTTATTACTCGAAGCGGCCAACAAAACTAACACCTCACCCCCCTCTAGTAATTCTCGCTACCCAGCGTCTTTATCATACCACACTTGTTTGCTTACTTTGCGCTTGAGACCGATTTTCTTCAACTTTCTGAGAAATATCTCTCAACCTGTTTCGCATTTCAAGCACGTAAGGGACTAATCTGGTTGTGGACTATGTATCCCCCTCCGTCCATTATTCCCGTAAAATAGCTGAGGGCCCTCGCACCTTGTGTGAAAACAATAGTTCAAACGGTGAGAAACCAGTTGACTCCTGGGGGACGTTGCTGTAGGCAAACAATACTGTATTCCCTTTTGGCTTTAGCATAGACTTCAAAGTAGAATTAAACCTCTCCACTAGTCCATTACCTTGGCGATGGTACGGACATGTCCTAACTTGCTTAATCCCTAAATTGACACATAATTGTCGCATCATTTTTTACACAAACTTGCTACCTTGATCAAACACAATTTCCTGTGGTATTCGAACCCTACCAAACGATTTGATCAATTCATCAGCAATAGTTTCGGATTCAACATTATACAACGGTTTCGCATCCGGATATCTAGTTGCATATTCACACAGAACTAAAATATAGTTGTTCCCTGTTTTGCTTCTAGGTAGAGGTCCCATAATATCCATTGTTACTTTCCTAAAAGGTACCCAATTACAGGTACAGATATAAGTTCTGCTTTATCTCCTTTTGATTTACGAGCTGTCAGCTGACAAGCCACACAGTTTTACAGTACTCTGCAGTGTCCTCAAACACACCTGGCCAATACAAATTCTGCAGAATTATGTTCTTTGGTTTGGTCACCCCCTAGTGACCGGCCAGTAAACCATCATGTGCTAAGTCTAGTATTTGTAGTCCAAACTGTCTAGGCACAACAATTTGGGTGATTTCCCCCTATTTATCATTGGACATACTGTTCCATTTACGATAAAGAATTTCATCATCAACATAGAAACAACATTAAACATTTGACCTGCTTCAAGTGATAGTGCTCTATTCCATAGTTGAGTCAATGATTTATCATTTTTCTGGGTCGTTTTCAGAGCTTCGGAATCAACAAAATTAAACAAATTCTGATTAATCTCAGCATGAGATTCAATTTAAGGAACCTCACTTTGACATTGAGTTTGATCCGTAACATTAAAGTCATCATTATCAAAGGAAGTTAATTTAACCTTTGATTACTCCACGTTAGTCTGGTCTCTAATTTCCTCAGAATTTAGAATTTTAGATTGGCTCCTAGTTAACATCATAGCCTCACTAACACCATCATCACTAACACAAGGGTAGGAAACTTCATCCTCCATGTCCGCTAATACATTCCCCAAAAGTATTTAGTCTCCTAGGTTAGGGACTACCCCCACTATGACCTTTTCCCTAATGTTATACGGAACACTCTCAAGAGTGAACTTGACTAACGGGACTTTGCCTTTGCCAAATATCCCCTTCAATCCTATTGTTTCCCCAGTGAAGTCTGCATTGCTTACAAGATCATCACGTATGGGCAACTGTATGGGTACACCCTGTATCCCTCACTAAATCTATCTACTAACGAACCGTTAAGCGTTGCCTTGCTAACATACTTCAGTAATTTAGACTTAATTGTTTGACTTTCATTGTCGCGACAATAAAAAGCTGATTTGCCCTCAGGATTGGTAGTACCTTCCTTGTTAACTTTGCTTGGGCAATTTGAATATTCTATGTGTCCAATCTCATGACATTTAAAACATTCCCTGTTTTCCTGCCAATTGAACCCCCCCCCCCTCTTCAAATTTTGATTGACTTAATAATTTCCCTTGCTATCCTCACTCCCACTTGATCCATGGTCTCGCCTTTGGGTTTGAAATTTCGGTCGTCCCGCTTTCTACTAACCAAATATTGGTCAGCAAGCTTTGCTGCAGTGGTGACGTCTTTTGGCTCGTGGTCACATAAATGGATTCTCAAATCATATGGGATCTTTCTGTACAATTGTTCAAGTGAGAATACCTCGTGTAATTTATCGATATCATATAATGCGCATGTTCTCTCCAACCAGCGGTTATATGTTTCAGGCATGCGTACAGATCACTCAACATGACTTTCGTCCTGTTTCTTAGTCATGCCTCTAAAGTTGCACCTGTGAGCCTCAGGGGTCATATGGTATCTCACCAAAATGTGTTTCCTAACCGCATCATAATACCCACATTCGTCATCCGACAATCTAACATAAGCCTGTCTAGCTTTAAAACTGAATTTGGGAGCAAGCCTAGTCGCCCATGTATTTTTTTTCACAATCGTAAACTTTGGCTAATTTCTCAACAGTCTTAAGGTAGTTATCTACATTATAACCCTCATTCAATTTGGGGATAAATTCTTTTAAATCCGCAAAATTATGTTTAGGCGTATAGTCACTGACTCATTGCACTCTTTTCTAAGCTTTTCCAATTCTACTGACATGCGCATTTTCTCTAATTCAAGTTTTCCCTTTCTACTTGCAATTGCAACAATTCTTTGGAAGCGAGAACATTTGCCTGATTAGGGGTACCCATGTTTTCCCCCTCTTTCTGAACCCTCAACATGAATTAGTTCTTCATGTTTTCTGAAGTAACATCCTCACAACAGTTAATAACTCAATTCATTGTTTTCTTAAGGAGTCCTCTGTGTGAGATTATAGTAACCCAAATATCTGATACATCTTCATTTTTTTTTAAAGAATCTGTTTTCAAGTGAATTGGGAATTTAGGGGTGTCTAGTTTTACCAAAAAAAGATGCAGCCGATACAGCCTGGAGATTTTTTTCTCTCGGAATTGCGTCAAAAATGGCGGCCAAAAATGATATTTTTTTAGAAAAAAGGCACGTATCAGCCAAAAGCGATGATAAAAGTTTCTATCAAACAATGTTATGTAGTTGGATATTACCAACACATATATATGGCATTTGTATATTGTTAGCATGCTTCAAATTAAAGACGGCGGCCTATATGGGCGCAAACATATTGAAAAGTGACCTAAAATTGACCTTTTTTACCCCTTTCAACTTGTCCTGTTTGAAAAATCATATCTCGCATACTCCACTGTACAAAGTTTGGTATCATTTCGAAGCTCGTGCAAAACTCGATGTTGTTCGCTGTTGCTAACTCCAAAATTCAGTTGTTTAGGGACAATTATAATGCTCTCAAGAGTTTGCTAGCTTCAAGGTGCTAAATTTCCGGGGGAATCCCATTGCGCCACAAAGTGAAGGAGAGAAGACACACTCGATTTTTTCTTCATAAATATTGACGATTTATTTAAATTAGGACATGACACTTGCCGGCAGTAGGATTAGGATGATATTTAATAA
This sequence comes from Psolus chitonoides, assembly GCA_027564615.1. Classification (NCBI taxonomy): domain Eukaryota; kingdom Metazoa; phylum Echinodermata; class Holothuroidea; order Dendrochirotida; family Psolidae; genus Psolus; species Psolus chitonoides. The sequence continues at coordinate 3,518 of JAODUJ010090724.1, read as the reverse complement.
AGTGATATTGATGATGTTTAGACTAGGTCAAAAACAAATTCTCTGATTAAACTGTTGGCTCAAACATGGCAAAGTCTGACATCAAAACCGAGCATGCAAAAGATAATGCAGACAGACTAATAGTCAAAACAGCCATTCATATGGCATCGAATCAGATCTCACCAGCGGAAGTTGTTGCACAGGACACATATGTTTGGTGTGGCTATGCTACCACAGGCCACCGTGTGAGTTTACATTGGTTTCCAATAAGAATCACGGGTTGGTCCCAAAGTTTAAAGGACGGTCCAAGCCTGATGCAGACAAGTTCGTCCGACTTAAAGTCATATTTATCGTCAGCACATTTACCACCAGAACACTGTCCACTACAGCCAAGAAAGAAGCACACATGAATACCGTAACATTAATGACGATGCAAGAGATATTTAATGGGTACACTCTTATAACATTATCAGCTTGGAAGAACAAGCGGAATGCTGCTACCGAAGGAGTAGGTGTCCTACTTCCTCCAAGAGCACTCAAACCCGACCCAGTATTGTGAAATGTACTGCACGCAATATAAAAAATACCCTGCTGTGTAATCCCAAAACTACTGTTCTCATCTGCTACATCCCACACAACAATCTTCCAGAAGGAGAGGTTAAGCAATTCTACTAGGAACTATCTATCACAATCAACACAATCCCGGCACACAACCTCCTCCTGATTGGTGTGGATTTTTAATGCCTGATAGGGCCGACAGACTCACTCTTCACTTTCAACGAACACACCAATAGAAACGGCAAGCACATGAATGATTTAATGGAGCAGTACAGCCTTGTTGCTACCAACATAAGTTTTCAAAACCGCATCAGTAAACGTCGTCGTTCCCCTGGCAACCTTGTTCAACTGGACTACATCCTAGCTAGAAAGAAGTAGATGAACAGCATCAGAAATTTACCTGCATACAACTCCTTGCAAGGTGTTACTTCCGACCACAGAATTGTTTCATGCAAGTACCAGATGAATTATCGTAGAAGCAAAATTCCGGCCAAAGTTCCTATGAAACAAATCGATTGGAGAAGAGTAGCAGGGGATGCTTTCCTTCGTGAGTAGTTCACAGTTGCAGTACACAACGGGTTCAACACTCTTTTTGATGAGCTGGTAGAAAAGAACAACGGTGCTGTATATGTCACTCCAGCCGCTACCAGCATACATATTGCAATGGAAATGCTCCCAACGAAGAGAGAGAAGATACTAACATTTGCTTCCAACGAGAGAGTAGCCAAGGCTAGAGAAGAACCGAAGAAAGCACCACACAAGTATATGTCCAAATCTACTAGGAATACTAAAAGGGACTTTGATGCAGCTAAAGTTCACTTGCCGAAGCCTACACTGAAGCTCTAAAAAACAAAACAAAATCGACGAACTCAACAACCTTCACAACGAAAACAAGCATGCGGCTGCTTGGGCCACAGTATGGCAGCTTATCAATAAGTGGGCTTCCGCAGTCATCCATGTAGCTGGTGAAATCACTGAACAACGTCTATATGCATGATTCCAGCACCTCAGTTCACTTCTCGGTAAACCAGAGCAACGCAACACCAAGCTCAACGATCCTTTGTTTATTCACAAAGTAGCAGATAGCCTGCCTTTCCACACTGGTCCTTTTACTATGGTCGAGGTTCAGAAGTGTCTGAAAAAGTTAGGGAACACCAAGACACCAGGTCCCGACAACATCCCAGCTGTCATCTGGAAGAGCCCACTGTTTCCAGAACTTCTGTTATATTTCTGTAATAAGACCTACAGAGGAAACAAACCTGCAGTTTTCTCAATGTCTTCAATTATTCCACTTCCAAAGAAAGGTGACCTTCCACTGCCTCAGAATGTCTGAAGAATCACACTTTCGCTTATAGCGTCTAAGTGATCTACAACTCAAAGGGCGGACAGCTCAGTTGGTGGAGCTCCGGTCTACAAATCGAAAGGTTGCGAGTTCGATTCCTCTCAGGACCGCTCGGCTTTCCCGTGGTGTCCTTGGGCAAGGAACTTTTGCTCCACTACTCCTCTCCACCCAGGTACTAATTGTGTACCTGAGAGGAAACTTGTGAAATTAGCGTGTGCGCTGGTATGTCGGCTGTCATGTAGTATTATTTCCTAGGGGACTGAGATACTGTACATCAGTACAGAGAGACATGGTAAGAAGAGTGCACACATGTGCGGGTTTCAGGTTCCCATGAACAGGGGTAATATGTGTCAAGTGCATTAATAACAGTATCGTTGTAATGTGCTATATAAATGCACAATATTATTATTATTATTATTATTGATAATGCTGCTAAATAGACTCTCCCCACGTATCGACCCCATCCTGCGTCGGAACCAAAACGGCTTTCGGAAAAGCAAATCAACGCTATCCCAGATTATGGCCTAAGAAGGATCATCGAAGGGCTTAGGATCTCCAAGCGTAAGGAATCAATTGTGTCTGTAGTCTTTTCGAAGGCCGTTGGCAGCGTCAACAGGGAGATCATGCGGCACTTCTTCTGAATTATGGAGTCCCATAGGAGATTGTCAAAGCCATCGCCATCATGTATGACAACCCATTTATCTTTGTACAACTAAAGAGTTCCTCACCATTGCAGGAATCCTCCAGGGAGATACCTTAGCTCCATTCATCTTTGTGATTGTAGTGGACTACATCCGTAGGCAAAGTCTCAACTCCCTCCAAAGCAAAGGACTCACTATTAAGCAGAATCAATCAATTCGTTATCAAAGTCAGCACTTAACTGGTCTTGGCTACGCGGATGATCTCGTCCACACGGCTCATCAGCTGTGTGATGCGCAGGGCCTGTTAACATCTCTAGAGAATGCTGCAGCCGAGGTCGGCTTGTTTCTCAACGCAAAGAAGTCTGACAATATGACCATCAATGAGGATGACAACCACCTGCCAATATGTTCCAACGACGGCACACAACTCAAAGAGGTCCGTGACTTCAGGTATTTTGCTGCTGACAGTAAAAAGGACTTCCTGACACGCAAAGGACAAGCTCGGCATGCCTGTAACAATCTTCAGTCTGGCCTTCTTCAGAGCCTGTGTAGAGAGCATTCTTCCGATGGAGCCGAAACCTGGACAATGGAAAAAGAGCTGCAAGAGCGGCAGAACATCTCATGGAGAGAGCACACGACCAAACAACAGAGTCTCTACGGAGACTGTCCACCCATCTCTGATATTGTTGCTAAACGAGGAGTACGATATGCTGGTCACTGCTGTCGTGCTGAAGACCAGGTCATGTCTGATATATTGTGTTGGAGACTGCCGTGCGCCTATAGAGGACGTAGACCTCGCAACTATATATATTGATTGATGTGATCAGCAGGGACATGCACTACGACACTAAGGACCTTCCCAGCATAATGAGGGATAAAGACTACTGGCATAGCGATGTGCATGAATTCTCAGTTGCGGCCGCTAGATGATGATGAAGATGATGATGATGATGATGATGATGATGATGATGATGTATGCTGCAACTGTGAAGAGAGCG
>JAODUJ010090614.1:0-11598 GCA_027564615.1 Psolus chitonoides | reverse complement strand
CACGCAGCTGGAGTGAAACGCGCACGCAGCTGGAATGAAACGCGCATGCTAGTAGCGTGTGATTTTGTGTGTGTTTACGTTCACGTTACGTTCACGTCCGTACACACGTTCAACTTAACTACGTAGAGTTGTATGTGACACGTAGGCCTACGGTGAGTTGGAGTATTGTTACCTCACGGTCATTACCTCTTCTGGCACGATAGCATCCATTGCTTAGGCTAAACAAGGAAGAAATGCTTCCTTGAAATAGATGACATGTTTATCCTGGAAAGGATAATTTCGAGAACAAACGCTAACATTTATATATGTTCAGCCCAATGTCGTTAAGCTGTCGTTTTTGTGGATATTGTACGAACAGCCACGTACAGATGAGTATGATATTACATTCGTACGGATATTTCCAACAAAAGTTAAGATAAATGTTTCATAATTTAGCCTATATGTAACAGTACCATCTTTATTCGCAGGCTCCAACTTCCAGAAAATAACTCCCATATAGGAAAGATTGAGTGATTAACTCTCAGTCACCTGGAATATTATTTTGAAAGGGTCATTTTCATGCATGTAGTTGAATAATTTCGGCCGACAGTCGTCGTCGACTAATACCAAGTTAGTCGGTGTACGCGCTAGATCGGTCGTAAAAATGTTCACCCGCCAGTGATTTACCGTGGTTTATCCATCTAGCCGTGGTCAATCCATAGGATAACCAACAGTCAGCTGATCAGAATGGACCAATCACATTCGAGAATTATTACCAAGTATGAATGAATGTGTGTTAATGCATTCATTATGTGACGTGTTACGTTCGCTTTATTGGTTTAAAAACTCCACAAACGTTTACGTCCACACACGCACACGTGGGAATACCGGTTTCACCCATAATATTAGGTTCTTTGTTTCACCAGATTGCGCAGCCCAGTTCGTGTATAGGCTAGATTACATTTTGATTACAAGTCAAGATGATTTTTTAGGCTATAGAAGAAAAAGATGGAAGGACCGAGTTTCCATTCCCCAAGACAATATTGAATAGTTAGCGTCATTTGCATGCATGCAGTGTAGACGTGCAGCCTACTGCGGTCGGCAGATCTTCGAAATAAAGTTATTCGGTGTACGCGCCTCTTCCGTTATTCAGCTACATTTAGAGTCTCGACTGTTTATTCCCTAGTAACAAGTCTCCCATTCGCAGTTTATTCCTCAATTACAATGTGCTTCGCCAATGGAAATTGTTGAGAAGCGCGTATGGTACAGAAAAGACACTGGGTACAAGTACCGTGGAAATTGGTGTAAGTAACACTCAAATACAATGTATTGAAACATCCCCCACTTAGAAATAAATTTTAACCAATTATATTTGGGTGGTGGATCACCTCTAGTGGGTAAATAGTCGCTATTGTTTATATTTTAAGTTAAAGGTCATCTGAGGTCAATAGAGGTATATTAAAATCAGGGTTTCAATCTATGGCTAAGCAAGGAATCACAAAGCCCTCGGCTTTCTTGTTATTCCACTTTTGAACTGATTTCGTAGTCAAATTTGACTAGTTAGAGTTCGGTGCATAGTTGATTTTTTTAGACTGTGTTACACTATAAGAGTGTGCAAACATCATCATGTAAGCTGATATACGACCATCGCAACGGATTTACAAACCACCCCACCACCCATGGATCGCAGCTCATATTAATGGCAGAATCATCTGTGCTCATAGTGACTGCATGCCAAGGTAAGTGCCATTATTTCTCGCAGTATATTGTCATTGTACTCAGAGGAGTGACATGGCTGCGTTGGGCCTGGAAGATATTGACTCATCGAGCCATGCAGAGTACACTTCTTTTCCATCTTGATTGGGTGCAGTTCATGCGGTCTTTGTTTCAAAAACAAACAATTACGAGATGTAATAGATTGTAGTGAATTGAGTCCATGTAGTCCGTACATTTCTTTCTATTTTGTATCAATCAAGCTAATATTTTTCTCAAATGATATTTCTCTGAAAATATTAATTTCTAACATCTACTAAAAATGACTTTTCTTTGTACGCAATATAGACTGATGGGTGAATTCTTCCCCATATCGGTGCCATTCTGACTCCACCTATAATGGAAGTATGTTTTCCTAACAATGATTGAGGCCGCAGTTTGCCTTGGATACAGTACATGCACTGAACAATCGTGTAAATGAAACAATGATTATGTTAAAAAAGTAACACCTGCAAAGGTGAGTTCTATCAACTTCAAAAAGAAATCAAACGAAAATGGAACGGAAGTTACACAAAAGACTGTTGGCAGGGCAACCAACGCTGAAAAAACAGCTCTTTTCAATATGCAACCAGTTTCTTAGTTTATTCAAGACGCATTCCGCTGAGTTCCATGATAACACTCGTATACCCTGAAATCGTCACCTCCCACCACCATGGGGAATATCTTACATCCAGCGAGCACCAGAGGAACACATTACTGAGCAGATTAAAAAACTCTGTGATCTTCCAGTAACACAAAACCAAAGAGACTTTGTCAAGACCAGTACAAGTCCATGACATGGAGAGAGACCCGAACTAGACGAATTACTGAATTACGTATGGCATAAGACATCTTACATGCCGACAATGACAAACCAACCTGATCGTTGGTGCCGCGCATTTGCGATCCATCATACAGTGAACTAAATGTTCCGGCAGTGAACTGGGGTCATGGCAATGAGAAGAGAGCTTTGGAAATTGTCATTGAATCAGTACAGAAAAAACATTAAAATGTAATTGTTGAATGCTCTGGTCTTCGACTAAGTAAAAACTAAAATTTTCTTGGTATTCGACTGAGTGAAAACTATCATTTTCTTGGTGCAACGCCAGATGCAGTCGTCCATTGTGATTACCATGGAGCGCGGTCTATAGAAATTAGATGTAGATACCAAGCGCGTAGCCAGAGATTTGTCATGGGGAGGGGGTAATCAATTCCTGGGACCTGCTGGAGGGGTCGAACGGAAAGGGTGACCCTCTCTTTTAGCGAAAAATTGAAATTGACAGGTCGCTAGATGAAATATGGTGCAATGTTTGAGACTTTCTTTTACGCTTGGATCATGGGAGGGATTGAACCCCCGGAACCCTCCCCGTGGCTACGCACCTGGCATATACAGTATGGGGGATGCCAAGGAAGCTACAAACCTCATCAAATCTCAAAGTTATCACCACAGAAAGTCATCGTGACATGACCAAATTACAGATGCAAACACATGTTGCAGATGTAAGCATGTGGTTTTGCATCAAGTGTTACCCTAGAAATGTAACCCACTTCCTACCAATTTCACCAAAACAAGTTTGAACAAAATCGAACATATGGTTGCCAAGATATGCACGTTTACAGAAATTGCTTCTGAGTCCCGCCCACTTATGGATATTAATGAGATTAGCATCAAAATCAATAGGGATCATCTACTCAACATGGGCAATCAATGTGCCAAGTATGAAATGCCACCATGCCATTGCTATGATACAGGTATTACGAGCTTTGTATCACAGACCGACACACACAGATACACACATACACACGCAGTCGTGACCGCATATATTACCTTATCCTTCAGCAAATAATCAAAAACTTGTAACCACCATAACTTCAACTGAACTCATACGTGGTATGCATGTCATAGTTAGTACATTGTCCCCTACCGTTTTTTAGGTATTTTTTTGCGGTATAGGCCTATATATAGTTTGCTATATTTGCCTTCGATGACAACCAACGTACACTGCACTGTATGTGTCATATTCCTGCATTGCCGCCGTGAAGTGAACCTGCAAAATCTTGAAACAAACAAAACTGAGACAAGTTTACTATTTATCTCAAAGTGTGTCGAAAATTGTATTAGAATACAGTACCACCTTCGTGAATGGTCAACTTTTATCAATGAATGTAAATGTGCACAGCGTTACCGTGATTGTAGGTTGTGTAGTTGCATTAATTATTAGCCTAAACATGTAGGACCTATCAGCATCACATGTCGATGAGTGGGATTGCGGTGAAATAATTGTTTGTTTACACTTTTGTGCTACGTACGAGGTACCTGTACATTGGTGGTTGTACATTTCGGTAATTGTTAGGTCAGGGCATACCCAGCATGGGAATTGGATTTGTTGAAACGAAGTCCGTTACCACAGTAGTCTAGGCCTTTATATGACTTAGGGTTAAGGCGTGATTATTTCATTATTTGCCTATGATAATCAACGCCGAAGGCGATTTTATGCAACATTTCCTATACCTCCACTACAGCGCATAATTAGTAGCTTGGCTATATAGGCAAACAGGCCTACGCAAAAATCGGATAAATAATTTGCTATGAGTAGCTTTCATAACAGCGAAAAGAGTAACGACAAGTTGTTAATACTTTATAGAGGGAATGATTTTGCTATCATCGCATCTGATCATGATCACAGTTGATTTACAAAAATCTATAGGCTATTTTTCATCAAATTGTTTGAAATCCCTACATAGCTTGGCAGACCTACTCACCAGTCACGCTGATTGCCTGAGCTTTGTCCGCCTATACTTTTTCTTTTTGGGGGCGGTTGTGATATCCCTCAGAATTCAGTCTGTAAAGAATCTCATTCTCTCTATACCACTCCACAATTGCACCCTGTTGTTCATCCTCTAGGACAAGTGCAGCCCTCCTTGCTTTCCGCATGGTGTCCAAAGAGTTCGATACAACAATTAATGATATAGACTGACTTCAGTGACTGCATACAAACAGCAAAAATTAAACACGTGGAATCGTGCGTAGAAATGAGCTCCTTGTAGCCCACGCCAACGTTACATCGCAAGCCGATCGCTGATTGGTCCTTATGTGTGCGCTGGTGATCGCTGCCAGTCGCAGGGTTTGCGATTGCTAGCTAACACTTGCGATCGGACGCGGGCAGCGATCCCACACGACCAACTATTGCAAACTTGGCGATCGGTCTTGCGACCACCTCGCGACCACTTGCGGAATTCGCAAAGTTTTTAACTTGTTTAGGACTCGGCGACCAGACGCGATCTTGTTTGCGGACAACGATCACCTGCGACCACCGTGCGAGCGATCCTCGCACACTTGGCGACTTCATATGGATCGCAAGAGCTTGCAAGTACTGTGACCGCGATCGCAAGCTCGAGGTCGCCTGATGAGCGCCAGGCTTAAGGGGAGAAGAGGAGTAGGAGGAGACATTACAGGTACGTAAAATATTTGGCCAGCTAGGGAAGGGGGAGGCATTAATGAGGCTAGAGATAGCAAATTGAAGGTGTCGAGAAGAAAAATCGAGTGAGGAGGAGTATGGGGAAGAGCGTGTTGAAACGTATATAGAGGATAGATTAGAATGGTTGTGAATGAGCGAAGGAGGAAAGAAAAATAATAACGTGATATAAGGAGGAATACGGAGAATATAAAAATAATAATAATAATAATACCTGACATTTGATATAGTGCCTTATACCGACGATATCAGTCTCAAAGCACTTTAAAGATATTACCCCTGGTCATTGTTGTATCTCGTATGACCCACACATACGTGAGTACGAGGCTGCAGAACTATGGAGCGCCAAATGGGCATAAATACAAAGTCATACCTATCGTCGATCACACCAATCGTCAATCACACCTATTGCGATCACACCAATCGGCGTCGATCAAACCTACCGCGATCACACCAATCGTCAATCACGCCTATCGTTATTCACACCTATCGTCGATCACATCTCCTATCGATCACAAGAATCGCGATCACACCTATCGTCGATCCCACCAATCGCGATCACACCAGTCTTCGATCACATCTATCGTCGATCACACGCATCGACGACCACACGTATCCACGATCACACGTATCGACGGTCACAGGAATCGTCAACCACATCAATAGGCGATCATACCAATGACATTCATACCAATGTCAATCATACCAATTGTAATTACACCAATGGGCGACCATACCAATGGCAATTACATCAATGGCGATCATATCAATGGTGATCACATCACTGGATGAAGAATTATACAGTTATGAAACTTCGGCATATACACATATATATATATATATATAGGTTTTTCATTAGGTGAATATGTATTGTACTGCCAGTTTTTCGAAAACTTTCAGTGAATTCAAACCTGCCAAGTACATGTCATTTTATGTGATAATCTTGTAACGATGTGCCGCATGTTTGTTGCTTATAATCTAAATACACAAGATCTGACAGAAAAACTTGATAATTTACCTACTCTATTTTGGATTATTCCATTTGACCCAAGGTTTTTCGGTTTTACCACGGTATTCCAGAAACCGAATCTTGTTATCTTTTGTTTTCTTTGAATCATATCAAAATAGCGTGCCTGATTGCAGGGTAGGAAAAAATTGTTGGCTTGCGGAGGCTCTTTTTATACAGATATGCTAACAATTTGCCGCGAAATCATCTCACGCACACTAGGTATATGGGCATTTTTCGCCCTCCTGACTGTATTCTGGAGGGCTATTTTACAGACTAAATGGGCTAATCGCTCTTAGCCCGGTCTATTTCCTACGCTGCCTGATAGACAATTTGATGCTGATTACGTTACGTGCATCTGTTTATTCATAGCTGATTCAGTTCCTAAGATATGGTCGTAAAACAAAACAAAGCACCAATGGTGCAGAGATCATACCAGACATTGTATTTGCAACATTGCATGATCTCAACCATAATGACCTGCCATGCAAGTATCATTGTCCAAAATTCAGGCACTTTAGTACATTCATATGACCCTGAAGACACCTAGATGACCACTGACCACAAATCTCGGACCGTACGTGATAACTCATCATCCAACGACCACTGTGTCTAAGTTTCATGAAGCCTGTCATAACATGTACATATGTATATGATGGTATTGAATCACACCATATGCAGGCCTCTATGGTGTGTTCATATAAGACTCCTAGATGACCTTCGACCCCAAATGCCTGAACACATCCAAGGAAGCATATCCAAGTATAATTATGACAAACTCTCAACACTGCACCATTAAATTTACAGGAGAATTTTGCCGTTTTCATGATTTGACGCCAAATAACCACTAGATGACCATTGACCTCAAATTCCTGAACACCCGAAAGAAGCACTACACAAGTACAATATATGACAAACACTCAACACTGTACCATTAAATATGTAGGAGAAGAAGCATTTTTGCCGTTTTCATAGGATGACCGCAACTGACCACTAGATGACCGTTGACCCAACATCTCAGAACACCACTGATGACCCGTAACCCAATGATCATTGTGTCAAAGTTTCGTCAACATCGGTTGAAGCGTGTATGTATGGCACTGCTTTGGCCCTCAACTGACCACTATAAGACCTTGGACCCCAAATGACCCTTAGATGACCGTTGACTCCAACATCTTGAACACCCCAAATTAAGCACTACCCAAGTTTAATTATGACAGACTCTCAACATTATACCATAACAACTACATAGGAGAATAAGCTTTTTGGCCGTTTTCATAAATTGACTCCAATACAACTCCCAGATTACCATCCAGAACACCCTGAAGGGAGCACTACCAAAGTATATATATGACAAACATTCCACCCTATACCATTAAATCTGCAGGAGAAAAAGCGTTTTGCGTGTTTACATAAAATGACCGTCGACCCTAAATCTCTGACCACCACTGATGATCCATCACCCAATGATCATTGTGTCCAAGTTCCATCAAAATCCGACATACTATGTGGGCATGGGAACAATTTGAACAATTGTGGATAGGATAGAGTGAGTTAGTGAGTGAGTGAGTGAGTGAGTGAGTGATAGATAGATAGATACGGTATATAGATAAACGCAGCACTATCACAACAGCTGAAAACCGGGAAATTGGAATTCCTTTTGTTATTTATTTGTTTTCTATAAAAGATATATTACAATAGTGCAGCTGATAGATAATTTGATGCTGATGACGTTGGTCCAACTTGTTTCTTCATAGCTAATTCAGTCAGTGGCGTAGCCAGACTTTTCAATGTGGGGAGGGCGCTGGGTGGAGGTGCGAATGGGTTCCATGGGCCCGCGTGGGGCCCGCGTGGGATGCAGTGGCGAAGCCCCGGTGGGGACACAGGTGAAGCCCCTGGCTTTCAAAGTATGTGTATAATACATTGGACTACTTTACAAAAGTCATCATTTCATAATGGACTATATATATACAAGGGCCTAACAACTCTAGAGCAGACGCCCCTGCTGAGGAGTCCCTGCAGTCAAAGTGGACAAAATGTTTCCGTGCACACTATTAGTGTTACATCCAATACATCGTCTAGTTATAATTGCAACTTAGGCCAAGTAAAAACAAAAAGTAGTTCCTCCTCCCCGCCCGCACGCTTTTTTCCCGCCGCATGCTTTTTTTTTTTCCTTTTTTTATTTCATCAAAACTAGAATATTTTAACAAAAAGTCTTGATCGCGCAAATTTTCCGAAAAGTTCGGACGAGAAACTAGTTTTTTTTTTTTTACTTGTCCTTATATACAACCATTGATATACTGATTCTTCGAACGAATAAGGCCGAGAGGGCTGAAACAAGAGGTGCGCGCGCGCAGCACGCCGACAATTCACATCGCCTTTGTTTGATCACATTTCCAATGAAATCGCTTTCCTAGCAAAAACGAAAATCCTCATAGGGTCAAGAGGGAAGATGCGCGCGCGAAAAATTTACATCGCTTTTGTTTGGTCACATTTCCCATGAAATCGCTCTCCTCGCAAAAAAAATATTCTCATCACTTTTTATAAAGCTACAAATTATCGCTTAGGATGATGAAACTAGGATAGTGATTGACGATAGACCTGTGTGGTCAACGATTGGTGGGATCGATATGAGGGGTAATCGGTATGATAGGTGTGATCAAGACTGGTGTGATCGATATGAGGTGTGATCAATATGAGGTGTGATCGGTATGAGGTGTGAGCGACGATAGGTGTGATCGCCGATTGGTGTGATCGCGGTTGGTGTGATCGACGATTTGTGTGATCGCGATCGGTGTAATCGACGATAGGATGACTGAGATGATATCCAATTGGTGTGATTACCGATTTGTGTGATTGGCGGTAGGTGTGATTGACGACCGGTGTGATCGATATGAGGTGTGGTCGGTATGATGTGTGATCGGTATGATGTGTGATCGCCGAATGGTATGATCGACAATAAGTGTGATCGCCGATTGGTGTGATCGCGGTTGGTGTGATTGCCGATTGGTGTGATTGCCGATTGGTGTGATCGCGGTTGGTGTGATCGACGAATGGTGTGATTGGTTGGTGTGACTACGAGTTTTTTCCCATTTGGCGCTCCATACAGAACGAGATTAGCGCAAGCGCACATTCACAAGTTACATCTCGCAGGGTCCCTAATTAGCACCTGTGTGGAGAGGAGCGGTGAAGACAGAGTGCCTTGCTCAAAGACACACGGGAGCGAAAAAAGTGGAGCAAAAAGACGTAGCTTGGGCTCGGATTTAGTGGTAATTATATTTGTACTTTAATACTGATATATTTCGTACTTGCTCATACTATTTGAAGATAGGAGGACAAAAGCAGAATAAGAAGAGTAATCGACAGTATGTGGCAAGTATTTCCTGACTTTTTTTATTTACAGATAGTTACCTACTTATTAACAGTTTCAGTTTACATCAAGCAGATGATGCAAACTCTGAATAAGGAAGAGTTTAGACGGGTTCATAAAGCCACTTAAAGCTCATCTAGGAACCCTGGAGCCTTAGTGATTCTATATATAAAAAAATCCTTTCCTTATTCAGGCGGAGCAAAGAGAGGAGGCAGAAGAGGCCGACGGGGAGGACGGGGTAGTGGAAGAAGATGGAGCGGAGGAAGTACGTAATTTTACATGGAAGGGAATTCAATTTCATATCACAACAAGAGCCGAGGGCTACGTGATTCCTTGCCTTTAGATTTAGAACCTGTTTTCATTGTTTGACCACTATTGACCTTAGGCCTCAATAGCAGAAAACAACGGGGTCCGTGTACTTACTATGATGATCATACATACCATGTATGAGCTCAATTGAAGTGTGTTCTGTCAAGTAACAGTGGTTACAAGGTTTTGACTAGTTGACCTCTGTTGACCTCAATTTCATGAACAACAGGGTTCAAATCAGGTACTATATGATGAACACTCATGCTAAGTATGAGCTCAATTGAAGTTTGCGCTGCCAAGTATGAGACTGATCCCAGTTACCTCTCATTGAGTTTGCCTGATTACCATACAATTTTGGTAATGAATGAGGTTTGGCTCTGCCCTTCATAAATAGCAATATCGTATCACCCACACCTCCTACCAATACCACCAAACCAAGTTCAATACCGAGAGATCAATACCGAGATAAGTAGGGTTCATCTACTCACTATGGGTAACCTATCCACCAAGTATGAGACTGATCCAAGTTACCCCCTTTGAGTTTGCCTGCTCACAAAATAATGTTGGTTCAATTAGGTCTGGCCCGGCCCCTCATCAATATTAATGAAATGAGATGTCATGTCACCTACACATATACTACACCTTCCAATACCACAAAACCAAGTTTCATCAAAATCGTACATACGGTTGCGGAGATATTAGCATTTAAAGAAATCCACTCTAAGCCACACCCACTCATTAATATATTCAATATTCAGATCAGTACCGAAATAGGTGGGGTTCATCTACTCACTATGGGTAACCTGCCAACCAAGTATGAGACTGGTCCAAGTTACGCCCTCTGAGTTAATTTTGGTAAAATTAAAGTTGGCCCGCCCCTCATGAATATGAATGAGATGAGCTTTGATATCACCCACACATATACTACACCTCCTACCAATACCACCAATATAAATAAAATAAATGGCCTTGTATTTATATATACAACATAATTATCGACGCGGCCTGAAACGACAAAGGATTTTTAGAGACAGAACGCAGTCGTTTGAAATTTATAATGATGTAGAGATGTACGACAGTTACAAGTTTACGAGGTTAGGTTGTATTACCATTGGTAATAGGCCACAGGACCGATTGGAGCACCCAACAAACAGGAAGGAGCAGGGCCCTCCCATCCAGCTTGCCGGTTTTCATCGCCTTGCGATTCTACGCCTCTGGATCGAAGAGTGTGATGGCAGAGTGCGCAACATTGCACGGGTGCAGCAAGTCATAAGCCTCTCGTGAACAACATTCGCAACGATGAGATTAAATTTCCCACAACCTGCTGTGACGACTACACAGAGGGACTTCTTTGAAGTGGCAGGCTTCCCACGAGGCTTCCCACAAGTCGTTGGTGCAGTGAATGATACCTTAAAAGGCACACATATATATAACTACGGTGAGAATGAATGTGTTTATGAGCTGAAAGGAAAGGCACGCCATTATTGTGCAACTAATCTGCAGTGATCAGTACACACTCATAAACGTTGTAGCCACATGGCCAGGAGAGCACCCACGATAGTGGGATTTTACAGAAGAGTCAGATAGGGATGCTGTTCGCCAATCAGGAACTGCAAGGTGTTCTTCTAGGTGATTCAGGTTATGCTCTTCAGTAATGGTTAATGACTCCTATCCTCCACCCAGCAACAGCCGAAGAAACAGCCTAC
>JAODUJ010090503.1:0-11598 GCA_027564615.1 Psolus chitonoides | reverse complement strand
CTTTCCGGGGGCTTCGCCCCCCCCCCCGGGCTTCACCCCTGGACCCCACCAGGTATGACTCGCGCTTCGCGCTCGGTGGCACCTTCGGCGCAAAAATGAGTAACTAGCTCCGTAGTATACATTTGTTTAAATATTCGAATGTTTGAATTAATTAATGGTTTTGTATAAATGAAAACAGCATTCGAAAAACAGTATGAAGGAAAGTCTTTTGCTTTTAGAGTCACTGTGCACTTTCTGATTCTAATCACTTTTGTACCCATCGAATATTAACCTGATGATGCTTTAAGATTCCTTGTTCTCAGCCGGAGGAATCAGCATTTGGGTCATTTTATGAAAACACTATACATGCTTATTCTCATACATACAGTGTTGAGGATTTGTCATAATTATACTTGGGTAGTGCTCCCTTTAGGGAGGTCATGCATTTGGGGTCAAATATTGGAAATAATTGAATGTTTTTGTGTAAATGAAAACAGCATTCGAAACTTTAGAAGAAATACAGTCTGAGAGAAAGTCCTTTGCTTTAAAGTCACTGTGCACTTCCTGGTCCTAATCACTTGTATCCCCATCAAATATTCATCAAATGATGCTTTACGATTCCTGGTTCTCAGACGGAGGAATCTGCATTTGGGGTCATTTTATGAAAACACTAAACATGCTCGTTCTCATACATATTTCTGGTACAGTGTTGAGGATTTTCCATAAATATACTTGTGTGGTGCTCCCTTTATGGAGGTCATGCATTTAAGATCAAACTCAAAGGTCCTCTTTTGGTCATTTGGGGTCATTTAATTTTTGAACATTCTAAATGTAGTGTTGAGGGTTTGCTTCCCTACTGGTTATGCCACTTTTCATGAAGTTACAGTAGGTCATTAATGAATAATATATATAATACAAATTCATCCGAAGAACATTATTTATATTTGCTCTGGTGCAAATACCCTATCTGGTATTAGCTACTGCATTATTGTGCTCTAGTTTATGTCCAATCAAACTCAGAAACTGTTGTTCTAAATTACAATTTTATCCTCACAATTTCTAGATTCACCATTAACTTGATAAAATAAATGTTGTCAAAAAAGCTGGATTGAAAATGGACCTTTAAAAAAAAACAAGGTTATGAACAACAATTTTGCCACCAAACGAGACATCCTTATGGTCAATGACAAAATGGAGGCAGTGAAAATACAACTAACTTGGACATGAAATCTGGTCAGACAGTGACCAAATGAAAGAAGTTAAAAGGAGAACATAAGCAAGTTGGGAAGCCTTCAATACCAATTCACTGGCACCATAGGCGTTGAAAGGTGTTCGAACCTGAGGGGGCGGGAATTTTTGTCAGTGGTGAGTCGTAGCAAAAGACCTTTCGATGGGGGTGAGGGGTATGTTGCTGAAATTTCAAAGCGCGCCAAGTGCAAAAAACTTTCGATCGTCACTCATGTTTATTTTTCGAGTTTTAGACCGCACATGTGGCACACTTGAATCACGAACAGCAGAAACAATACAAAAGCGAGCGGAGCGCGCGAAAAATTCCGCAGATCAAACTATTAAGATGCAAAATGGTGCAAAATTTTTCAATTTTGCATATGGCAAAGGGAGTGAAAGACGGTAAAAAACTACACACACACACACACACACACACACACACACACACACAGGGTTAGTTTCGGCTACAAAACCAGTTTCTATGTCATATGCATAACACCAGAAGTTTCCAATATTTACGATTTTGTTTTCGTAGGAGGTTTAATCCAAGTAGTATTGATTATCATTTGGCGAAAAATTGAAATTGGATTCAATGGTCTCTCAGTATTTTCAAGAACTACTCCTGTAATATAAAAACGATAACTTCAGGTTCAGTCTATGAGAGAAATCGTGCAATAGGTTCTGTGTATTTTTTTAGAACGTAAACGAGAATGCACGGTTTTCGAAGCTTACAACGTTTTTTACTACGGCGAAAGACATTAACGTGGAAACTATTTTGGTGCTGACAAAATTGAATTTGTTTCCCAATCTCTGTTCTACACAATATTTTGAGAGTACACAAAGATCACTAAGACATTATTATATTGGAAATACTTTTGGAATATGTAAAAAGATCCACACAACTCGACCGTTTTCACGAGCAATACCGAACCCTGTATGTAGGCCTACCTTTAAGATGCATTTTCTAACCAAATTTAAGTTCAATCAGCCGAAACCATATTCTGTAGCCTACTTATGCACCAAGAAAATACATTTCTGAAAAATTGCAAAACTTCCCAAATTTTTCCTAAAAAATCCTTCTGCAAGTCTCAGCCGTGGTTTACCTCTTAACCACGTTTTAGAATAACTAGTTTAACTTTTTGTTATTAGATAGGCCTGAAAAACTATATTTTGCACCAAAATTGAACAAAAGTATAGAGTTCTCTGTAAAATTACGGTCTACATTTTTCATTAAATGTTGAAAACTTTCAGAATGTTGTTATGAAAAATACAAGCATACTAGCATTTGTGTTGGTTTACCCCTATACCAATTGTTAGGTTATACAGCTAAACCGTTTTGTATTAATGCCCACAAGCCTATTTTCCCCTGAAAATTGTCCTGAAATATATAGATTCCCACCCCCAATTTTGTTTCAACTTTTTCAACGTTCACTCGATTTGATGATCATTTTCAATGCATTTTTTCACAAAATCGAAACTGTAAAAAAAAGAAAAAAGGAAGCGCCCCCCCCCCAAAAAAAAAGAAAACGGGCAGAAACGAGAAACATGTTCTTCTTCTGGTTGGCCTTATCGTTCCTTGGCACGTTAACGATTATTGCTTCATATGTTCCTATTTTCAAATGGACTATTCCGACTCCTAATGTGTGTCATACGTTAGCATATTGAATCATGAAATATAAAGGATGATTCAGAGAGTTGGAGGAAACTTCTCCTGAGTTTGTATATCAAATTCCCAGGGCCTCTTTTAAACAATGGACGGTGCGCAGTGGAAAAGATTTGGTTCCCAGTGAACTGATTCTGATGGCACTGGGCACCAATGTTAGGCTGAATCTAAATCACTTATGTATCATTGATGCTTATGTCCAGCTTAAGGGGCTTAGATGTGTTGTTTATAACACAAAGATTCGACATATTCGCGCGCTTCGCGCAATGGCCCGTGCAGTCTCTTGTTTATTTTTTAATGGCGATAAATTGTTTCCCGTCTGCCCGTTGTCGACCAAACACAACAGCTACATACCTAAACATGTCAGGACAACTCATTTGCATGCTGGCGAGGGGCCCTCACCCCTAATCAAAAATCCGCTACGCCTATGGCGAGGGGGTCCCCACTGCCCAAGAGACTACTTGGTGCCCAGTGAAGATTCCTTATAAGAGGCTCTGCAAATTCCAAGTCGAATGCCACTACTTTAATCTTAATCGGTTAGGCTGTTAGGCCAAGAAGAAGAAAAACTTACTCCTCGTCACATCCTCCATACACGACGTTAGCCTCATAGGCAACCACCAGGACAGCCAATACTACGAGAAACGTCCTTTCCATGTTGCAAACGTTTGACAGAGCCGGTGATAAAAGTGATGAATTCTTGGTGATTGAATGTGATATATTCCCAACTTTGACTTTGTACGAACAGTTCTGATTGGATGCGATTCGCATTGGCACAACGCCAAAGACGAATGTCTGGGTATTAGATGCGATATGACACGTGTCATATTGGAGAAAATGCTATTAGAATTGGCATAACGCCAACGACGAATGTCTGGGCTTTAGATGCGATATACACGTGTCTTATCGGTGAAAATGCTATTAGCATTGGCATTACGCCAAACACGAATGCAAACTTTTTATTCATATTATGGAACATTTGATCATGGACTGAACTCAAAATCTGCTTTGCGCGGTGACTACTGTATGCGATGCCTAATTTGAAATTTCACCCGACCGCACTCTGCACGTGGAAGCCCAACTCCCACTCTACGTACCAGATTTAGTTTATTGATCGAAAATTGGCGTAAGGTTCCCATTTATCAAATTCGTGGAAATTTGGCCCCCAGACGTAAGAATATACATATATTCCATACCACTTTGCACTAGAATTTTACGTCTATCCAAACAGAAGTTATGTGAGTTCGAACGGTAAAAAAATGTCCCCAAAACTGCGCCGGTTTCTAAGAACTGCGCTATTGAAAAATTGAAATCGCAAAAATTTTGAGTATCCATTGCAGGCATAGTTCAACGAAGAAGTACTTCTTTGTCTTAGTGACCATGGAAACACGGCATGCGCTTTGTAGAGATGTGTCTGTCTTCGATTATCCATTGCAGGCATAGTTTAATGAAGAAGTACTTCTTCGTCTTGGTGACAATGGAAACACGGCATGCGCTTTGCAGAGATGTGTCTGCCTTCGATTATCCATTGCTGTCATAGTTTAATTAAGAAGTACTTCTTTGTCTTACTGACCATGGAAACACGGCATGCGATTTGCAGAGTTGTCTCTGCCTTCTATTATCCATTGCAGGCATACTAGTATAACTCATATACCATGTCTGGGTCGCATGTGACTACTTCTTCCCATGGCCACGACTCGCTCGAAACTGTGAGTAGCGAAATTATATATCTAGCTGGGAGATTCCGGAAGCCTAGGCACGACGCTACCCGAATGTCGCGAACAATAGGGGCTGCCTTAAGGACCTTCTCGGCCATTGGTGGGCAAATCCCCCTGCCCGATGACAGCCGCGGGTTATAGAGTAAATGAATAAATACTTCTTTGTCAGTAATGACCATGGAAACACGGCATGCGCTTTGCAGAGATGTGTCTGCCGTCGATTATCCATTGCAGGCATAGTTTAAGCAAGTCTCTGGTACCTGTTAAGGATGTGTTCGTGGGTATGGGTGTGTGTATGTGTGTGGGAAAAGTTGTAAACACGTAACTGAACTATGCAAGGTCAGATCCTTTTCATACGTGGGGTGGTGGATTATCCATAGTGAGTACATGGTCTATTGTTTTTTTTTAGGTCAACAAAGGTCAAAAACTGAAAACCTTGTGAACACCATAACTTTATAAGGAAATTTCCATTCAAGTTCATACTTGGTATGTATATTCCTCATAGTAAGTACATGATCCCTATGTTTTTTATGGAGGTCAAACAACATCTGAGGTCAACAGAGGTCAACCACCAAAATCCTTGTAACCACCATAATTTGATAGGGCAAACTTCAATTGAGCTAATACGTGGTATGTGTGTTTGTCATTGGGGTGGTCTGACATTTACAGCGTGCGTCTAATCCAATTCCTTTGATGAGGTAACCCTTTATCTCCGGAGGTATATTTTATAGGGGGTCTGGAGCGGCACGCGGCTGGTGGCCGGCCACCTACTGCGCCTACTGGGGTGGCGCTCTTCCATTAGTACTGCATGAATTCATCTAATTTAACCCTTTATCTTTGGAGGAATTTTTGTGTAGGGGTCTTGGCGGGAAAGAGCGTCTAGAGCGGCCGCAGCTGGTGGCCGGCCACGGGCCACCTTCTGCGCCTACTAGGGGTGGCGCTCTCCTATTATTATTATTACATAGAATCATCTAATTTAACTATGCATGTCCGGAGGGATATTTTATAGAGGGAGTTCTGGCGGCACAAGAGCGTCTAGAGCGTACGCAGCTGATGGCCGGCCCTATTGTGTGCCCATTCTCTCAGTTACGTAACAGATGTAACGCCTCATCGCTTCTGGCACCTCCGGATCATGATCCTGCTTCAACAACTGGGCTAGCTGTGCAGTGACGAGCTCCGTGTGAATAAGTAAAGAGGTAGGCCGACAAGCAGTTTGCTCGCACTCGGAGATGAGAACTTAGAAAATTCAATGTACACAATGTACTGTTGGGGCGGAGGGACCTGCGGGGCTGGCGCCCCCTCTGCCCCCACGATTCCTACGCCTATGACAGGCACTACCCAACCCCACGCTACCACTCTGCCTAAAACTGCTAAATTAATGGGTTCTGCCAGCAACGACCTACGGATGTGAAACTTGGGCATTGACGAAGATGATGGAGAAGAAACTTCAAACAACACAACATAGCATGGAACAGATGATGCACAATGTGCGCAGAAGAGATAAGAAAACGAATACTCGGATAGAAAATAGAATAAAGGATGTAATTCGGACAGCCAAAGAAAGCAAATAGAGTTGGGCAACACCAATATATAGACAGAGTGATGAAAGGTGGACGAAATTGGCAACCACTGTATGGAAGGAGGAGAGCAGGCACAAAACAGACATTACTGGAAGTGTAGAGGAGAAACCCTCTCCCAGCTGTGGAACAACCCTGGCAGATGATGATGAACATTACAAGCATCTGGTAAAGGTTCATACAGGGTTAGTAGCACGCCGTGGCCTAGTGGTTAGCACTCGTGAGTTCGAGTCCGCATAAGGGTCATTGGTGCATGGTGTCAGGAAGGGCATCCGGTCATTAAAGTGCTACACTGCCAAATCGAAATCCTTGGTTCGGCAAGGTAACGTCCGAGCCCTGGCAAAGGGAGTGAAAGACGGTAAAAAACTACACACACACACACACATACACACACACACACACACACAGGGTTAGTTTCGGCTACAAAACCAGTTTCTATGTCATATGCATAACACCAGAAGTTTCCAATATTTACGATTTTGTTTTCGTAGGAGGTTTAATCCAAGTAGTATTGATTATCATTTGGCGAAAAATTGAAATTGGATTCAATGGTCTCTCAGTATTTTCAAGAACTACTCCTGTAATATAAAAACGATAACTTCAGGTTCAGTCTATGAGAGAAATCGTGCAATAGGTTCTGTGTATTTTTTTAGAACGTAAACGAGAATGCACGGTTTTCGAAGCTTACAACGTTTTTTACTACGGCGAAAGACATTAACGTGGAAACTATTTTGGTGCTGACAAAATTGAATTTGTTTCCCAATCTCTGTTCTACACAATATTTTGAGAGTACACAAAGATCACTAAGACATTATTATATTGGAAATACTTTTGGAATATGTAAAAAGATCCACACAACTCGACCGTTTTCACGAGCAATACCGAACCCTGTATGTAGGCCTACCTTTAAGATGCATTTTCTAACCAAATTTAAGTTCAATCAGCCGAAACCATATTCTGTAGCCTACTTATGCACCAAGAAAATACATTTCTGAAAAATTGCAAAACTTCCCAAATTTTTCCTAAAAAATCCTTCTGCAAGTCTCAGCCGTGGTTTACCTCTTAACCACGTTTTAGAATAACTAGTTTAACTTTTTGTTATTAGATAGGCCTGAAAAACTATATTTTGCACCAAAATTGAACAAAAGTATAGAGTTCTCTGTAAAATTACGGTCTACATTTTTCATTAAATGTTGAAAACTTTCAGAATGTTGTTATGAAAAATACAAGCATACTAGCATTTGTGTTGGTTTACCCCTATACCAATTGTTAGGTTATACAGCTAAACCGTTTTGTATTAATGCCCACAAGCCTATTTTCCCCTGAAAATTGTCCTGAAATATATAGATTCCCACCCCCAATTTTGTTTCAACTTTTTCAACGTTCACTCGATTTGATGATCATTTTCAATGCATTTTTTCACAAAATCGAAACTGTAAAAAAAAGAAAAAAGGAAGCGCCCCCCCCCCAAAAAAAAAGAAAACGGGCAGAAACGAGAAACATGTTCTTCTTCTGGTTGGCCTTATCGTTCCTTGGCACGTTAACGATTATTGCTTCATATGTTCCTATTTTCAAATGGACTATTCCGACTCCTAATGTGTGTCATACGTTAGCATATTGAATCATGAAATATAAAGGATGATTCAGAGAGTTGGAGGAAACTTCTCCTGAGTTTGTATATCAAATTCCCAGGGCCTCTTTTAAACAATGGACGGTGCGCAGTGGAAAAGATTTGGTTCCCAGTGAACTGATTCTGATGGCACTGGGCACCAATGTTAGGCTGAATCTAAATCACTTATGTATCATTGATGCTTATGTCCAGCTTAAGGGGCTTAGATGTGTTGTTTATAACACAAAGATTCGACATATTCGCGCGCTTCGCGCAATGGCCCGTGCAGTCTCTTGTTTATTTTTTAATGGCGATAAATTGTTTCCCGTCTGCCCGTTGTCGACCAAACACAACAGCTACATACCTAAACATGTCAGGACAACTCATTTGCATGCTGGCGAGGGGCCCTCACCCCTAATCAAAAATCCGCTACGCCTATGGCGAGGGGGTCCCCACTGCCCAAGAGACTACTTGGTGCCCAGTGAAGATTCCTTATAAGAGGCTCTGCAAATTCCAAGTCGAATGCCACTACTTTAATCTTAATCGGTTAGGCTGTTAGGCCAAGAAGAAGAAAAACTTACTCCTCGTCACATCCTCCATACACGACGTTAGCCTCATAGGCAACCACCAGGACAGCCAATACTACGAGAAACGTCCTTTCCATGTTGCAAACGTTTGACAGAGCCGGTGATAAAAGTGATGAATTCTTGGTGATTGAATGTGATATATTCCCAACTTTGACTTTGTACGAACAGTTCTGATTGGATGCGATTCGCATTGGCACAACGCCAAAGACGAATGTCTGGGTATTAGATGCGATATGACACGTGTCATATTGGAGAAAATGCTATTAGAATTGGCATAACGCCAACGACGAATGTCTGGGCTTTAGATGCGATATACACGTGTCTTATCGGTGAAAATGCTATTAGCATTGGCATTACGCCAAACACGAATGCAAACTTTTTATTCATATTATGGAACATTTGATCATGGACTGAACTCAAAATCTGCTTTGCGCGGTGACTACTGTATGCGATGCCTAATTTGAAATTTCACCCGACCGCACTCTGCACGTGGAAGCCCAACTCCCACTCTACGTACCAGATTTAGTTTATTGATCGAAAATTGGCGTAAGGTTCCCATTTATCAAATTCGTGGAAATTTGGCCCCCAGACGTAAGAATATACATATATTCCATACCACTTTGCACTAGAATTTTACGTCTATCCAAACAGAAGTTATGTGAGTTCGAACGGTAAAAAAATGTCCCCAAAACTGCGCCGGTTTCTAAGAACTGCGCTATTGAAAAATTGAAATCGCAAAAATTTTGAGTATCCATTGCAGGCATAGTTCAACGAAGAAGTACTTCTTTGTCTTAGTGACCATGGAAACACGGCATGCGCTTTGTAGAGATGTGTCTGTCTTCGATTATCCATTGCAGGCATAGTTTAATGAAGAAGTACTTCTTCGTCTTGGTGACAATGGAAACACGGCATGCGCTTTGCAGAGATGTGTCTGCCTTCGATTATCCATTGCTGTCATAGTTTAATTAAGAAGTACTTCTTTGTCTTACTGACCATGGAAACACGGCATGCGATTTGCAGAGTTGTCTCTGCCTTCTATTATCCATTGCAGGCATACTAGTATAACTCATATACCATGTCTGGGTCGCATGTGACTACTTCTTCCCATGGCCACGACTCGCTCGAAACTGTGAGTAGCGAAATTATATATCTAGCTGGGAGATTCCGGAAGCCTAGGCACGACGCTACCCGAATGTCGCGAACAATAGGGGCTGCCTTAAGGACCTTCTCGGCCATTGGTGGGCAAATCCCCCTGCCCGATGACAGCCGCGGGTTATAGAGTAAATGAATAAATACTTCTTTGTCAGTAATGACCATGGAAACACGGCATGCGCTTTGCAGAGATGTGTCTGCCGTCGATTATCCATTGCAGGCATAGTTTAAGCAAGTCTCTGGTACCTGTTAAGGATGTGTTCGTGGGTATGGGTGTGTGTATGTGTGTGGGAAAAGTTGTAAACACGTAACTGAACTATGCAAGGTCAGATCCTTTTCATACGTGGGGTGGTGGATTATCCATAGTGAGTACATGGTCTATTGTTTTTTTTTAGGTCAACAAAGGTCAAAAACTGAAAACCTTGTGAACACCATAACTTTATAAGGAAATTTCCATTCAAGTTCATACTTGGTATGTATATTCCTCATAGTAAGTACATGATCCCTATGTTTTTTATGGAGGTCAAACAACATCTGAGGTCAACAGAGGTCAACCACCAAAATCCTTGTAACCACCATAATTTGATAGGGCAAACTTCAATTGAGCTAATACGTGGTATGTGTGTTTGTCATTGGGGTGGTCTGACATTTACAGCGTGCGTCTAATCCAATTCCTTTGATGAGGTAACCCTTTATCTCCGGAGGTATATTTTATAGGGGGTCTGGAGCGGCACGCGGCTGGTGGCCGGCCACCTACTGCGCCTACTGGGGTGGCGCTCTTCCATTAGTACTGCATGAATTCATCTAATTTAACCCTTTATCTTTGGAGGAATTTTTGTGTAGGGGTCTTGGCGGGAAAGAGCGTCTAGAGCGGCCGCAGCTGGTGGCCGGCCACGGGCCACCTTCTGCGCCTACTAGGGGTGGCGCTCTCCTATTATTATTATTACATAGAATCATCTAATTTAACTATGCATGTCCGGAGGGATATTTTATAGAGGGAGTTCTGGCGGCACAAGAGCGTCTAGAGCGTACGCAGCTGATGGCCGGCCCTATTGTGTGCCCATTCTCTCAGTTACGTAACAGATGTAACGCCTCATCGCTTCTGGCACCTCCGGATCATGATCCTGCTTCAACAACTGGGCTAGCTGTGCAGTGACGAGCTCCGTGTGAATAAGTAAAGAGGTAGGCCGACAAGCAGTTTGCTCGCACTCGGAGATGAGAACTTAGAAAATTCAATGTACACATCAATGTATCAATTATTGATTTAGGCCTTCTTCACGATGTGCCCAGGGGAAGGGTGAAACCCATAAATTGAATCTGGAAGGAACCGAACGGCAGCCCCATTACACGAAGAGGAAGGAGACAAAGGAAAAGAAGAAGGAAAAAGAGGGCTAGAAAAGAAGAGACGTCAAGTTTGTTTTTCTGAAGTTTGAACTTCTGAAGTCGTACAATGGCGAAAAGGCCATTGGTGGAAGCTTGTTCCAGATACGAGCCGGCTATGACGATGGAGCGCTACACGAAAAAGGATGAGCAGAAGAAGAGAGAAGAGTAGTACGTAGGGAGGGGAACAGTGGCAGTGAGTTCATAAAGGCAGAATCCATGGATGTAACTATAGAAAAAGCAAAGTGATGAGACAATCCTGCAATGAGCTAGAGACTGAAGGTCGGAGGTTAGTGATCCTGATATAGAGTAGCAATATGTGTGGAAGTGAAATATTTTCTAGCTCGAAAAAGAAAACCCAGTTTCTGTGAAGCCTTCTTACGGCAACAGTGTGAATATGAGATTTTCAGGAAAGTTAGGAAGAAAGCCCATACCACTACTACTATGCACTTTACTAGTATGCACAGACTTGGCAATGAGCCTATATTCAAATGAAGCCACACATACATACAAACAAACACACACACACACACATATATACTCATCGGGCAACCCTTCAGATCAAAAGCTAGTGAATTCGAATCCTCACAGGACCTGCTCATCTTCGCGTTTTTATATATTATGTATGTATGTGTTTGTGTGTGTGTGTATGTAACGCTTTGCTTTTGAACATATATATGTTCCCCATAATGAGTACATGATCCCTATT
>JAODUJ010090392.1:0-11598 GCA_027564615.1 Psolus chitonoides | reverse complement strand
AAAATGCTATTAACTCGACAATTCCAAGGGGCGCAAGCCCCCTGTGCCACCCTGGGTCCGCCACTGTAACCCCTACAAAGAATATTATAGTACAAACGCCTCTTATACAATTATTTCAAACATTCGACCGAACTGTGGTTGGAAGCACGCGCACTATACACTGTTAAAAATGTACTGTAAAATTTACAGTGAATTACTGGCAGCAGAGTTGTCAGTAAGCTACCGTAAAACTTACGGTGAAATGTTGGTACTGAAAAATTTACTTACAGTAAATTACTGTAAAATTCACAGTGATCAATTGCACCATTCTCGAAAATACAGTAATTTACTGTAAAGCCATCGTGACCAATTAAAAAATTAATCAAGTCATCTACAACAAACGGAAACCAACAGTCCCCTGACGTGCGCTATTATACGAGAAACATTTGACAGACTGAGCTATTGACGCATACACAAGTGAGTACATACTGAATTGTTAACTATTTAGCTTGGAACTTCTAGACATTTAATATTGGTAAATACATATTTCTTCACTATTTCTTAATTTCTAAATATAATTTCTTACTTCGTAAATTGGACATGTAAGATAAAATATTCTCTAATGTATTTGTACATCTATAAACTTTTTACTCACCCCATTATCCATCAAAGTGCATAAAGACACTATCGCTACTGAAAGTGATCCAACTTTTACAACTCATGAATTTTAATCATCAGCAACACATACTATAATACAGTAATTTACTGTAAAATAATAAACAGTAAACTACTGTGAAATTTTACAGTAAAATACTGTACAAATTACAGCCGTTTGTTACAGTGTACATCTTGATGTCGCGCTTATTTTGAGGGAACATGCATCAAGTAGGGGTAGTCTGGGTTTTAGGGATGACTGGAGTTCAGTCACTATGACATCATGTCACTGCGAAACTTGCTTGTTCTATCCCGTCGCTCAATTATGGTGTAGGTGGTCGTTGTGACGGTAATGGTGTGGGTGGGGCGGGGGTACACATGACTAGTAGTGGTGGTGGTGGGATTTCTGAAACGTGCATTTCGATTTGAAAGTGGAAAAAGGAAATTTAGTCATTTCATAATACATTAATCGCAAGCCGGTCGAGCCGTTCATTTGGGTAAGTTGTGATGAGACCGAATATTGGTGCTGCAAATACCAATTGGCCAGTTTCGCATATGTTGGTAGTAGGGCCAGAAATTGGGATACACTTCCCAAATTCGTGCGACATTTAACGCAAGTAGGCCCTAATATGGCTGAAATATGGACAAAAATTCACTGGAATTGGAACTTCAAAGCACTTTATCGTAGGGAATATTTTGAATAAAACAAATTTGGATGCTTCTTTTGACTCACAATTGTCTTTTTTGCATACACTGTCACTGGGGTGGAAATGAGGATATGTTTCTTAACATTCACGTGAAATTCCGAGACAATTGATCATCGTATGGCTAAAATAGAGACAAAAATCTATGTTACTGTTAGAACAAGTACACTGTAGCATTGCGAATATTTAAAATAAAACGAATTTGACCCTTTCTCTTGTCTCCCAGTGGTCAGTTGTGCATACACTAGAACTTGGGTAGAGGTGAGGATGTGCTTCTTAACATTCATGTAACATTCCAGGGCAATTGGCCCTTGTATGGACAAATTAGGAACAACAATCTATGTTACCATTGGTATCTGTATACTGTATCATGGGGAATATTTTGAATAAAACAAATTAGACCGCTGCTTTTGACTCTCAGTGGTCAGTTTCGCATACACTGGCACTAAAATGGAGGTGAAGATGTGTCTCATAACATTCATGTGAAATTCCGAGACAATTGACCATTGAATGGCTCAAATAGAGACAAAAATCTATGTTGTTAGAACAAGTATACTGTATCATAGCGAATATTTATAATATCACAAATTTGACCCTTTCTCTTGTCTCCCATTGGTCAGTTTTGCATACACTAGCACTTGGGTAGAGGTGAGGATGTGCTTTTTAACATTCATGTGAAATTCCAGGGCAATTGGCCTTTGGCAATTGGCAATTGGACAAATGAAGAACAAAAATCTATGTTACGATTGGTATAAGTAAACTGTATCATGGGGAATATTTTAAATAAAACAAATTTGACCGCTGCTTTTGACTCTCAGCGGTCAGTCCTGCATACACTGGCACTTCGGTAGAGGTGAGGATGTGTTTCTTGACATTTATGTAAAATTCCAAGGCAATTGGCCCTTGTATGACTAAAGTGGGGACAAAAATGTTATGTTACTGTCAATATAAGTACACTGTATCATAGAGAAAGAATGAAAGTCTTTTAAAATACTTAGTAAAGACATTGTTAGGTACACTGTGACTGATGAAATACATTTATATATTTGAAGATTAAGAATGTAGGCTATGCATCATACATTTTCTAGTCATTTGGAATGTATCATATACAATAATGATAGAACAACAACTATTGGGAGGTAAAGCAACATATCAGGGGGCAAGATCATGAAAAAAACTTCCTCCGATTGACCGGGTAATGTACCACAGGCTTGCATTGGAGGAGGGGGACAAATTCCAAACTATCGCTTTTGAAAATACAATGTAAGTTTCACTATGTTGTTTAATTTTCAGGAAACCATAAACGAAAGTCACTGCTCAATGTATATGAAATGATTTTTTTCAATTACCTGTAAATTTGTCAAACTGTTTTTGGTGAATTATTAGCCTAAAAGCAGTGGCGTATCCAGGGCCTTGGGCCAAGAGGGGCAATATTCCATCAATGGCGTAAAATATAGCTTACTGATTTCAAAGCGGGCGTAAAATTTCGTACACTTAGGGTGACACATTAAGACCCATATAGAGGTCGTTTCGGAGCCAAGGTGCTTATGTAGCCTATGTTTTGTCCATCAGGAACACCTAAACTCTGTCCAAGAACGCGCGCGAGGGGCGCTAAAAAAAACAGTCATCATCAGCCACCATGCATACCATATGCGCAAAAGACTACCACAGTAATAGCATAGCCAGTGCGCACGAAGTTCGCAAAAATTGTGACAGCCAGCTACTATGGAAGTGGAATGCGCCAAAAAATACGACAATAATAATGTAGCTAGTGCGCGCGAAGCGCGCAAAAAAGCGTTGCCATGGCTGGTTACCATGCATGCCAAATGTGCACTAATAATACAACTATTGCTAGGTGAATGTTTGTAGTATAGCCAGCTAACATGCATGCAAAATCCGCTAAACATATAGTAGCACCACCGCACAAGTGCGGCTACCATACATGCGAAATATATGAAAAACTAACTAAACAGTAGTGCAGCTAGCACGCGATAAAATTCTTCTGGCAACCAGCTACCACACGTGGGAAATAGGCAAAAGATATCACAGCATAAAGAGGCCAGTGCGAGGCCAGTGCATGCGAAAACCTTTTTTTTCGTACTTCTTCTAATGGAATACAATCGTTTTGCTAATAAAACTTTTCAGTGTAATGTTGTTTGTAAGTTTTTACCACATGAATATGAACAGGGTAGACTTACACTTGGGACAAGCGGGTTTAAACTTGCCCGAACATGAAAATAAAGGAACGGTAGGGCCCGAGGAGGGCGGAAATGCCTATGTGGATGTGAACATATGATACTGACCTTGTAACCTAACAAGAAGGGCACAAGCGCACCTATTTTGTAGGCGTTTCAAAGTTGCTGATAATGGGCTTAACTGGGAACAAATTTCCTAAGTCATAATACACCTTAGTCCCAACCATACACTGTACAGAAATACGCGTATTGTATAACTTTAAATTTTTGACTGATTGGTGGTGTCTATCATAATAGTAACATCACCAATGTCATGACAAATACTGGTCTTTTGTATCATTATGTTAACTCTTATTGCCATTGAAGAATTTGTTCCTCAGCTTTTGAAGTCGTTTTATATTTTATTTGAATTGATGGCAGTGCAATAGACTTGAGTGCCACTTTGCAGTTTTGAAGAAAACTACTGAATTTACATAATCGGAACTACGTATACTAGCGGCAAAGAGAGACATAGGCGCGCGTAGCGCGAGATTTGTTCAAAAATAGAATAGAAATACTTCCAAATGAGCTCTAAATTGACGTTCAGTGTACAAATATTCTATACTAATGAAATGTAGTCTTTCTCCTAACTGCCTCGACTAGTTCTGAATGATCTCCAAATAATTTATTGAGTTCATACGGACAAAATCCTAATTTGAATTCCATCGCAAAAATAATACTCTGACTTTGCCTCAATGGAAATATATGCAGTCAACTAGCCTATCAGTATAATCGATGGCTTGGCTAATTAAATAATCGTAAAATAATTGTCGAGAAGTGGTTTGGCGACCTCAAACAGCCTCAAAGTTGGGCGACCATGTAGATAAGCGTTCTTCCTTTCCCCAAAAAGCCTCATATGGCGCGTAGTTGCCTCAAAATCAGATGAAATAGATTAATAGTTCTATAGATGAAATCCTCCGTTAATTGACCATAATTTTAAACGATCTGTTCCCTATAATTTCTCAACGTTCACGAGATGAGCCTAACGTTTAACGATGTTTGCAAATTGTATCTGTTTCATACTCAGAACACGGCATAGTTTCCTTTTGCTGTCCGCTTAGATTTTCCTCAATGAAGGTAAAACACATATATTCTCCAATTTTGTTAGTTTTATTTCTTCCTTGATCTGACTCGACGTGTTAAATTCAGTAATTATTTCTTGATCAATCAATTATTCCGACGATACAAACAATGACAGCTGTCGACACTACAACGTACACATCCAGTCTTAATACGGTGATGACATGATTTCGAGATTTATGAAAACCGCTTGTTGAAGCCAAAATATTATTCCAGCAGAGCTTAGCAAGCTTCAACAAATCAAAATGGTGGACTGACTATCCATGCAGGCCAAAATAGCGGGGCGGAAGTGCTGGTCACTGTTCAACCGTTTAGACAACTAGTGAATATTTAACGCAAGTTAAAATAGGCATATACTTGTTTACATGGTATATCGTGGAAACTAAGGGTATTAGACCTTAAATATAAGAGTCAGTTTTGCTTTGCGTGATTTTTTACACAAATGATTTTATCGTGCACAAAAAAGGACACTGACCAACGGTCGAAACTAAACAAAATAAGTCACTTTCTAACACAGGCGCAGATCCATGTTAAAAAGTAAGGGGGCCGGGTCTCACTGGTCAAACAAAATTACTGTGTGAAAATGTTAAAGTCAATGGGAGTATTTTCAAAAAAATGGGGGAGCGGCTGACCCCCAGCTCCCCACAGGATATGTGCCAATGCTCTCTAACCAAACCCAGGACCAAACCGAAACGAAAACTGCACCAAACAAAACTGTGCAACACAACTCTGACTTAACCCAGTCACATAAGAAACCACTCACCTAACAGAATTTAATAAAAAAACATTCGTTCACGCCTTTAGGCACCAACCTAAACGACAACCAAAACCAGACACGACTGTCTACGACCAGAGGGCACTACTCAAAGAAACCCAGCTAGACGCAAAAAGCGCTCGCACACGCCCGTAGGCACTAACCAAAACCAGACAATTGCTGCGCCCCGAGTGCACTGCTCAATAAACTAAACACACGACACCACTGAGACAACTAGTCCACGAAAAAACGCTCTAACCCGAACAGGGAGCTATAACAGGTGACGCACTTTGCCCAAGGGTGCCCTGGAGACCAAATTTGTATTCCCAGGATGGATAAGGGCTTCAGGTTTTTCAGGAATTTACTACAAATAATTTTAAAATTAGAGTTAGGGTTCGGAAAAGGGTTAGGGTCGGCTCCCTTGGGGAAATGGAACATATTCTTTCATAATCTGGAGTCAAAACTAGGAAAAAAGATTCAGAACTTGGTTTTCAAAAAAACATCACATGATTGGATTCCAAAAATTTGATTGATCGAAGCCCTTATTCGTCCTGGGAAAAAAATCACGCGCCCTGGAGGTAGTTGTGGTAAAGGGCAACCTCATTCAGTCATTCTCCCAAGTTAAAAAATACCCCAACCGGCAGTTTAGCGCTCTACCCATGACTGGCACTATTGCCTAAATGCCGATATTCTGACGCACAACGACCTGTTTGAAGCAAGGCCTGGCAATGCAACACTAAGCGCCCTATACACAGTCGAAGCCATTGCGGAGACAGAAACCGGATGACGCGTTCCCCCTAAACAGCGCCTTCCGTAGGTAAATGCTGTGTACATGTACGACGCATAGAACTAAAAAACAACGCCATGTCCATACATGTCTTGTTGTCACGGTGATTATTAGCTGGAGTGACATTAACCGTAGCGGTGTTCTCTCTGCAGCGTGGAGCGTTACAGTCAGAATTAGGAGCGTCTATCATATCGTGTTACTAAATGAGGGGGCGTGCTTTCGGGTGAACTTTTCAATTGGCACCATCATTTCGCGTTATATAGCCTCTCCAGTTAATATAATAGCTCCATGGGTTCAAGGGGAGGGGAGAGCCGCATCCCCTTTAACAAATTGTACACGATTTATAGTAATGCATGACAACTGAGTTGCCCATGGGGTTGGCCACCCGGAACAAGTCTTTCCAGCCGATAACGTATGATACAGTTTAGACGACCTGCTTATAGTAGCTATGGCCAGCGGCGGACAAAAAACATAATGACTATTTCTGGGGACCATTTTTCACGGATGAATATCAATCTAATGGTGATATGGCACCGCATTGATTTTCCCGTTGACTTACACACTAAAGCGACCCCCTTCGAGGGCCTGCTGAGCTCAACAGAAGTTTTCGCCATGCATGTGCCACCATCACCTTAAAGCTGACTAGTTTACCCATCACAGGACTTAAAATGTCCACACCATGACCATTTACTTGAGTTAAAAGAGGTTGAATTTACCAATTTCATAACCATGACCATTTACTTTTTGAGTTAGAAGAGGTTGAATTTAACATGTGTGTTCCCGAAAGTTATAGAGCTGTCAGGCTGCAAATATACGACTTGGGGTCAGGTCAAAGTCATCACATCTTCGAAATTATTGATAACCATAGACCCCCATAAAATTGTTTTCAAATGAAAGCCATGTGTCTTATGATAAACCAAGTTTCAGCATGAGGGTGTTGGGTGATGGTTTAATAAAAAATAAAAAACGTGTCCCGGTGTCGCCAAATTTGCGACGGTGGCAGGAAAAGGGGGAACACTTTTCGTGGACGAAAAGTCCAATCCATTAGTGGTCCGCTGCCACATGTATTTTCAAATATAAATATTCAAACCGAAGTGCCTCGACAATGTTATCATAAACCTGTATGCAGCATGCAATCATTAACCGTAACGTTGACTGGTGTACAGGTTTATAAAGCCTATTTCTGGCTTGTGAAGTGTTTATTGACTATTTTCATTCAAACACCTTTTTGAGGAACTAGTGTATTTTATTCGTTCTTCATGTGGCTGAAGCTGCTGTCGATGCATGCAAGATCACGAACTTCCCCATATATGAACCCCAGAGCGAATCCTCCTGTAGAAAACTATACAGTCACTTGATCATCGTTCTCGCCATCCATCTCAACGTATACAATTATTCAAAGCCCTGGTTCGAGTGGGAAACAGAATTTGAACGATTTTGCAAACTTTTTACGAAAGTGGAATCGCGTAGTGTCTCTAACCTGACAATACATCACACTTATGATTAACACTTTCTTGAGACTCATGAAAACTGTTTCACACTTTACAGAAATAAGATGGGAGATAAGATGGGTGCACAGCCGTGCACTCCTGTTCTGTAAATTGGCCAGACATCCTTAATTATGAAGTAGGGCCACGGGTGGGTATACTTCCTTGTCTGTAGTGACCATGGAAACACGGCATGCACTTTGCAGAGATGTGTTTGCTTCGACTATCCATAGCAAGCATAGTATAACCCCATAGACCATGTCTGGGTGCATGTGACCCTACTGCTTCCCCTGGCCACGACACCCTCGAAATTACGGGTAGCGAAATGATATATCTAGCAGGGAGATGCAGGGGCGCTGAGGCGTGACGCTACCGGAATGTCGCGAACAATAGAGGCTGTCTTAAGCGCCTCCTCGGCCATAGTTGCGCAAATCCCACCTGCCAAATGAGGTATTCATGGAATGCAAGCTAGGGAGGTTACACTCCTGTTTTGTATATTGGCTAGACATTTCTTAATCATTGAATAGGACCGATAGGATGGATACACTCCTGCTTTGTAAATTGACCGCACATGTCTTAATCAAGGAATAGAAGCTAGGGTGGGTACACGCCTGCTTTGTACACACATGTCTTAATCATGGAATGAGGGCTACAGTGGGTACACTCCTGCTTTGTAAATTGACCACACATGTCCTAATCATGGAATAAGAGCTAGGGTGGGTACACTCCTGCTTTGTAAATTGAATACACATGTCTTAACCATGGAATATGAGCTAGGGTGGGAACACTCCTGTATTGTAAATTGACTACACATGTCTTAATCATGGAATATGAGCTTATGGTGAGCACACTCCTGCTTAATAAATTGGTTACACATATCTTAATCATGGAATAGGAGCTGGGTGGGTACATTCCTGCTTTGTAAATTAGCTACACAATTCTTAATCATGGAATAGGACCTAGGGTGGGTACATTCCTGCTTTGTAAATTGGCTACACGTGTCTTAAACATGGAACAGGATATATGGTGGGTACACTCCTGATTTGTAAATTACCTACACATGTCTTAATCATGAAATATAAGCTATGGTGAGTACACTCATGCTTTATAAATTGGCTGCACTTGTCTTAAGCATGGAATAGGAGCTAGGGTGGGTACACCCTACTTTGTAAATTGACTACACATGTCTTAATCATGAGTGGAACAGGATCTAGGGTGGGTACACTCCTGCTTTGTAAATTAACTATACACGTGTCTTAATCATGGAACAGGATGTCTTAAGCATGGAATATGAGCTATGGTGGGTACACTCATGCTTTATCAATTGGCTGCACATGTCTTAATCATTGAGTAGCAGCTGGGATGGGTACACTCCTGCTTTGTAAGTTAGCTACACATGTCTTAATCATTGAATGGTAGCTAGGGTGGGTAAACTCCTGCTTTAACAATTGGCTAGACCTGTCTTAATCATGGAATAGGAGCTAGGGTGGGTACACTCCTGCTTTAAAAATTGGCAAGCCATGTCCCAATCATTGGATAGGAGCTAGGGTGGGTACACTCCTGCTTTGTAAATTATCTAGACATTTTTAATTCTGAAACCCACGGCTGTCATTAAGCGAGGTGGAATTTGTGCGACAATGGCTGATAGGAGGCTTAAGCCCGCCCCTTTTGTTCCCAACAGTCCGGGCATCCCCCCCCCCCAGCGACATTGTGATCCCATGTTCGAAATTCGCGGCTCTTACTGGCAGTTTTGAGCTATGCGTGGCCAGGGGAAGAGGTAGGGTCACATGCGACCGAGTGCCGTGGCCTAGTGGTTAGACTTCCGCCTGGCACTCGGGAGATCCGAATTCGATACCGGGCCGGTCAGTTATCCAGAGACAGACTTTGTGTGTGAGTGCATCGGTGTGAGTACGAGTACAGCAAAAATGTTCAGGTTGGGAGTAAAAGTACGAGTACATTGCCCAGATCACCAGTACGAGTACACAATTTTGCATTGGCGTCAATACAAAGTTGTCAAAATCGATGAGTACATTTCAGATCTTACGAATACAATTACGAGTACATTGAGGTTTTACGAGTACGGGTACTTTGTCTACACATTTTGTAATCATGCAATAGGACCTAAAATGTGTTAACTCCTGCTTGGCTAAATTGGCTTACACATTTCTTAATCGTGAAACAGGACCTATGCTGGGTACTGTATACTTCCTCTTTGCAAATTGGCTGGGCATGTTTTAATCATGAAATAGAACCTAAAATGGGTACACTCCTGCCTTGTAAGTTGGCTAGATATTTCTTAATCATTAAATAGTGTGGATTAATTTAATTTCAATTATTAGATTAATTTAATTAATCATTAAATAGTAATACGTACTACTCTGTTAATGTACATTCAGGTATGAGACGCATACTCGTATCAGGTGTTATTCATATCATGTTAATTCCTATTCGGTTTTGACACAGTTGGTAAACTTGGTTAAAATAATGTGTATATTCAGCTGTTCTAATACAGCACATCTATATATTGGAGAGCCCTAAACGAATCAATATGAGATTTCAACATTTTGTTTTGAAAAAGGAGCCAATTACGGCTATTTAAAATCAGTTTAGCCCATATTCGGTCGAATTATCTATAGGCTATTCATTTGGCGTTTTGATGATGTAAAAGTAAGGGTTCCTAAGCCAACTCGGTCGTTTTTACAAATTTCAATGTACCGCAGTAGACAATTATTAACCAATCGTGGCCAAATCATTTATTTAAAATTGAAATAATAATAATCACTTTTGCAGTCTAAAACTAGATTCATTCGATTTTTTTCAATATACCCGTCAAAAGACATCGTTAGTTACGAAACCGCTGTCTTCTAACCAATGCATCAAACTGTCAAGTCTACCTTGCTGTCTAATGGTTGTTGAAATTTGTTTTGAGCGTCCATTTTCCCAGTTTCGTTTTTCACAAATATAACGTTATTCGATCTTCAATTTATGGATCTTGGTCGCCCTGTCATTTATTTTACCTTACAGTCATTTTGATTAATGATCGACGGTTGAGTGTATCTTCTCTGATTACGCGTCGATAGGACGTAGTGTGAAGGTCCTACCAATGTTGTTATTCAATCTGGGGGTCACGACCATTTTTAGGGTTGTCAAAATATTTTTGAAGTGTCGCAAAAAATCGGACGGAGCCAGGAATGTTCCAAAAGGTTTATGAGGAAGTGGCGACGGGGCTGCCCGTCTCTAACACACTTCTTGAATTTGAACAGGTTCTCAAGATGTTTTACTTATACAGTTTGTTTGAAGAATGTCGCGGAATTCAGAATGTTGGGAAATGAACTAGAGCTATGAGGCTTGTAAAATATATAAAAGATGTAAAATATATGAAATTATTGCAGCAGGATATTATTATAGTTCAATTCAAAATAATATATACGTAAAATGTTTGTAGTTAAACCACAACAATGTTAGGAAAAGTTATTTATAACTAGGTGAAGGTATTTTCTTTTCCGAAAGTGTGCCATGAAGTCTGTTTTTTCTTCTCGTTCAATTACCAATCGTCATAATCCTGTTGTTCGTGCTATATGTCATTTTTGGAACAAGAGGCAAGATGACTCTTCGTCTACCAAATTGACAGCACTTACAAAATGAACCTGTTGACTCTCATATCATCTTGATCAGATTACATATTCAACAATCTGCCGTACGGGTTGAAAGAGACTGAACCATTTTAACTGTTCAACTCTTTTATGTGAAACAGATTAGCCAATTAGGTTGGAGGATTTCATCAAAACACAAACAGAGAACTAGACGTGTGCATTTGCTACGCAAACACGTATATTCCCGCAATCAGTGGGTGATAAAATGGCCCCAAATGACTCAGAACATCCTGAATGTGGGGCGTAGGTGCCTAATAATGACCTAA
>JAODUJ010090281.1:0-11600 GCA_027564615.1 Psolus chitonoides | reverse complement strand
TCGCAAAGTTCGCGAATATCACTCCAAATTCATCGATTACGCTCAATATTCCTGACCAAATCGATTGAAATTGTAAACAGCAGTAGTGGTAGGCAGTGCGTGTCAATATTAGTGAATTTGTTGTTTCGGTAACAGAAACGACGGTAATGCATAGAACAGATTAATTTCAAGTCGCCATGCAGAACGAAAGAAGATAAAGACAAACTACCATATTTCCTGTTCTGCGAACTAGTCAGCAGATAAAAGAAAACAGCGCTTTTCCGAGGCCAATTTCTTATGAATTATAGTTGATATATAGGAGTAAAAAAATAGGTTTGTGTTACTTTTCAAGGATGAAGCAGACATTTATGGCATCGGTTCTTGAATTATTGAAGGTATCAATATTTAGCAGTTCAAACTTTCAATCCAGCTTTATATAATAAAAGACATGTTTTGAGTTATGAATGAACACTTCCTTCCACCAGGCTTGCTCCAATACATCAGGCGGGACTAGGTTGACCTGCAAGTCTCCAGGCATATCATCTACAGTCCTCCCTCTAAGATTGCCCGTAATGAACGTAAGCCTCTACATGGACAATGTGACCAGCTACATCGACATCGGCAGGGTATTCCCCGGAACCAGCAAAGATTTCTTTGAGTTTGTCATTGACCCTGTTTACTACAACCTACCTACTGGAAAAGACATCGTCCAAATCCCATACGACCAACAACGTCAAGACATCACTATAACGGTATGGTGATGCTGGTTTATAAACCAAAGTACATCTGAGCAATGGGGAGAAAATTATGTGATTTTGGTTATCGACAAAAAATATCAGAATACTTCAAAAGAACATCAAATCATGGTAATACTGTATTTTTATAGCATACTACTATTATAATTTCTCGTCTGGGTCGTAAAGGTTACAACTGATAATAATCAACCATTTTGTTTGTCAACCAAATTACATCCTCAAACTATACGTAAGTTTTTATCCGTTTTGCTCAACCTGTGTTCATGTCCTTTGATACATGTACATCAATCTACAAACTAAATGTCCGGGGACGCGGAATAGCCATTACCACACTACTGCTATGAAATTATGGCACTGATTGTCCTCACAAACAGTTTTACACCACGTACTAACAAACACCACACAAAATTGAAGCATTTTGCTTTAAACTCTGCCCACTCAACAATACTCATGAACTTGGAAGCAAACTAAATGGGGAATATTTTCTCACTAATGACAACCACTATGCAAAGCATAACTTGACTCAACATTGTCCAGCAGTTCTCTCTTGTTTCGATCGCGTTCGATATTTGTAGCGACCTCCACTTCTGGTTGAAAATTTAACAATTTCAATGTGCAGTATTGTCCCGTTTTTGTGCCTACAAATATATCTTATTTAGTGACGTGACCCTTTTGATGTCGAACGCAGCACCCCGTGTTCCAGGGATTGCTTTTGATTGGTTGACAATACCTCGTGAGAGTCACATCAAGTTTTGCACCAGCCCGTCATTTGGTACATGTGCTGTTTGTATTTTGTATTCTACGTTGAACGTACTTGCACAATCATGTCAGTTCTAGAAGTAAGAAACTGATATATGTTTTTATTTTATCTTTCGACCACGAAAAGCACCGAGGAAAACAATTCTATAGCATCATTGTCAGGCTAGCTTGTAAAGTTGTTGAACTTAAAGTCTAAGTCAAATAAGTAACGTCAAGAGTTGGTGGTGGTCAACCGTCGAAACAATTTAAAGTCTCATACTCTATCAAAAATGTTGATAGAGCATGAGACTTTAAATTCAAAAGTGGGCACTAGTCTAAATAATTATGTTCTGCATACTGGAATTCCTACACAACGCCTAGTGTTTTAGTTGTTGATCATGGGGAGTGCGATGAGCAGGTGAACTTTTCCTGTTATCTGATGGTTCATGTTATAATGTTTCAGGGAATTAACCTAACGTTAGCCTCTACCTCCAACGATGTGACAGTAACAGTTGGCAACAAAGACTGTATAGTACTTGAACTAACTGACACAACTCTACGCTGTAAGCTAATGGAGCAAGACCCAGGAATATACAACATCATTGTAAGTACTTGATTAGATTAATTATCATTATCTTATACCGCTATTGAGCACTGTAAATGAAGCACTGGTCACCCATTGTTTGGCTTTCAGAGGTTCTTTTGAACACAAACTGTTAAGAGTCTATTCTCGGTGCTATCATGTTAGGTCATACTTTAGTACATGCCTATACTGTACTGTTGTTGTAGATGACAGGGGCTATTTTACTCTCGTGTAACGCTCGTAGAAAACAACACGATAGAATCCTCAGATGATCTCTCGGACACGAGCGTGGTCCGAATGGAAATTAATCTTGTACCATGATACTAGTCCTGGAGACGTCACTCAATGGTACCTACACTCGTATGCTAAGAGCTGCACTAAATATCAGCTGGGGAGATCACATCCCCACGACATTCTATATGGTGAGCTTCCCAAAGTCGGAGATGAGGTTGCTTATAGAAGGATGACTCTGGCAAGACATTGTCACCGTCATTCTGAACTTCCTGCTAGTCATCTCATAGTCTGGGAGCCT
The DNA here is from genome assembly GCA_027564615.1 of Psolus chitonoides. NCBI lineage: Eukaryota > Metazoa > Echinodermata > Holothuroidea > Dendrochirotida > Psolidae > Psolus > Psolus chitonoides. The sequence goes on along the minus strand of JAODUJ010090281.1, from coordinate 9,013 downwards.
ACACATGGCAGAAGAAACAGAGGCAAACAAAAAGCCACATTTGTCGACAGGGATACTGGACAGAGGGAACCAAACGAGATCGCTAGCTGTATGAGGGACCAGGATGAATGGGGGATCCATGCTGGGGCTCGGCTGTGGCCGACCTAGTGAGTGAGTGAGTGGGCTAGACTCGGCAGCAGCGTCACACCAAGTGGACCCATAGGATGACATCATAATACGGCAAACCCATTGGCTAGGCTGGGTAATGGACAGCCTACCACAGTGAGTAGTAGCCTAGGCAATACCCAGACGATCACGAACGTCGGCCCTGGAGGCAACTTCATAATAACATTTGAGGTGATTTATATACCTCAAGTACACTGGATACGTGATAAACGATAACATGGCTGATGCGAAACTCCATCCCAGTCGTAGGCCACGATTTATACAGAATAAAGGGCTTACGGGCCGCCAGAAGGCGCCCGGAGCGGTCCAACCGCCTGGCAACAGCGTAGGCCTGTTGAAGACTCGTGTGCGCTGCGCACGCATCCCATACACAAATCCAATGAGAATCCCTGAATCTCAGTACGAAAAACCCGTACACCACTGAGCTGTACCGACCAGCACCCCAAGAGGCTCTGAACGAGTCAACTACAGTCAACGTCCGAGAATAGAGAGCGACATACCATAAGGTACTCAAAACTGCCCCTGTTACACTTGTATACCCATCATTTCAGCTGACGTGTACCCACACTCAAAATCTCTCTGACCTGGTCATATCAATATTAAAAACAAAAATGGTAAATTTATTTCTTTTATTTCGTTGTAGATTTCGCACGGCTACTTAACCTTCCAACCCTACCATGTACAATACACAACACCTCCACTGACGCTGATAGTGATCGTACTACTTATAACAATACCTACATTTGTTTTATTAATGTGTGTCTCCATTGTTGCATCGTATTCTATTGGTCGACACTCGACGAAGAACGAACAAAACAGAAGCAAGAAACGTGTACAGCATATTTATTTCTCCAATGATTCACAACAAGTTACTTTGGACCTGTCGGTAACTGGCAATAGCTATAACTCAACAGGTGACAAAGAATATTACCAATCAGTTACTGGCACGGAAGGAGCAATAAATGACAATGACTTTACCGATGATGAGGTAACCCTGGGTGCTGAGAATGGCAATGGAACAAATCGAGATGGAAGCAAAGGAGATAAGGAAGAGTCTAACCAGAACAATCCTTGCAGTGATAACATTTATTTAGAAATTAACTGAGACTTCTTCAAGATATTGGATTCATTTATAATGGTCAACATGGAACCCATTATTTGAATAAAAATAATGTAATTTTTCACAGAAGGAAGAACCGCGTCTTACAAGTTCAAGGGAGCAGTATAGTTTTTGAGGTGGGAAAAATATTGTATTGATTATGTAAAATATTGAAAAAGTAGGGTAAAAATAAATATAACTATAAGTCCTTAAGTGATTTTCTCATGTCAGTGACTGCAGGTGGAACGGCACCAAAATGTTCACCGGTAGGAGTCCCTGCCACTGGCGTAGGGGGCCAGTCCGTGCATGAGAAAACGATCGCACAGAAAGAGCTGATTTGGATAAATTACCGTGTTGACCTCGAGGCAAAGCCGTAATGACCAGCACTACGCCGAGCGAGAATATACGCTGTTCTGCTTACCTATAAAACCTTCTCCCCACCAAGCACTATATATGTATGCAGCGCTATACGATGGCTGCTCTACATATCTGTCCTCTGTATTCGACTTTTTATCACTTTTATTGTGTGGATTTGTTTATTTTCTGACATGCTATATATACTTTGATTCAAATGGCTTAAATACTCTGATGTTATTCCACTGTTCCACAGGATGTTTGAGCTGTGAGTTCTATGTGTGTAATCTTTAACTTTTTCGCTTTGCTGTTTTACAAGAGGACCTAGCCTAAGCTACTACCGTGGCTATCACATATTCAAGAGCAGTCTGTGGGCCTACTGTTCAAACTACGTTCGCTTGCAAAAGCATCTGTGGTCAATCAACCATGGAGAAGGATAATTGAGGAATTATTTCTTCGTAGGAGATCGTTGTATACCACACGGAGGGGAACTAAGGCTGGCAGCAGATTTCGGAGACCAATACGTTCCATTGTGAATGTTGACCTACGTACAAAGGTCAGCAAAGACTGTATTCAGAGAGGCATGGAAATTAATAATTATATTGGACTCACATCGGGATATGATTTCTCGCGTGGTATAGTCTATCCTGTACAATCATTGATAGGTCCCAGGAATGATCGGAGTGAGCAACCCAATAATACTGCCAACATTACAAACCTGCATGTCATTGAAAGAGTGAAGGCCCCCGAAGACCCAGCACTCAGTGTTTAACTATTTACTCTCACAATGTACGTTCAGCGAGAAACAAGGCAATGCCAATCTCAGATTGGGTGGTTTCGAGAACATTGACATCTTGGCGATGACTGAGACGTGGCGGTGGCGGATCCAGGGGGCGCAACGGGTGGCGCCTGTACAAAATAAAATGAATCATCTTTGTTTTATTTCGTAATAAAACAAATGACAATAGATCAGTCAATAAAGCCCAACAAATTGTCTTTCTTTAATGTCATCGTCATGTGGCGTCACTCTCGTCATATCTGAATCCTGAAGATCATCCATGAATTGATCATCGAAAAATTGCGCGCGCCTTGTGCGCGCTCAGGAGCGTTTCCCTATTCTTACAGTCATGCCACCTGGTTTTACTTATTTCGACCTACCGTTTTTTAACCCAAAGATCGGCATGATAACCAAGTGTTTTCGCTCGTTTCGCCCGCAGTGACCTTGCGTGTTTCTGCATGTCCTGTCACGCGGAGTTAAATGTGCCGAATATGGCGCTTATGAAACAAACATCGGACACAGCCCATTTTTTCGCATTCTTTGTGCACAGTACTGCTTGTTTCCTCCAGTTTCTTGCATTGTGGTGTCACTTGTGTCGGAGGTTGGATACAATAATCGTCTCAAAAAATGTGTGCGCTTTGCGCGCAATCACTTATCCTATTCAGGTGTCAACTTGATTTTGGTTGTCCCCCAATCCCGAATCCTTGACGGCAAAACTGCATATAGGAACACTGACCAGTGACGTACCTAAGACATGGCACGTACCCTGGACGCCACTTGAAGGGAGTTGCACTGAGCAGTTTCTATTAACCCTAGATATATCTAGCATGTGTGTACTACACGCTATTATCCACGATGGTTGTCAGCCGCCCCGAAGGTTTACTATTTGTTATCTCAAAGAGTAAAGATCCTTGAATACCCTGAAATCTTTGGTGCGCTTCGCGCGCTGAATATTTCCTCCCTGTTCCTCTTTCATGATTTTGTTTCATTAAGCTGTACCATTTTTCGATTGTCCTCAGATGTACGCAATGTAATCAATGAGTCATAATACATCTTAGTTTTCTAGATTTTTTTTCTTAAAATAAAGAAAATGTAGTACATAAACATACTTGGAAAAGATGAAAATGATAGCACCATTTTGCATCCCATCCCCCTTCCGAAAGCAAAATGTATCGTGTCCGAACTGTATCGTGCAAGTGACATTACATGGCAAGGAATGAAGAAACCAAGAGCATTACTGCGCGCGGAGCGCGTGAAAAAATGGGTTATGTCCAATGTTTGGGTTATAGCGGCATATTGTGCACAAGTAACTCACATCGTGAAATACAGACGAGGCTACTACACGCAAAATGCGTGCAAAAATTGGTTATTATACCCGACCTTTGTATTATAAAACAGCAATCCGTACAATTAACACCATAGGATATGACCATGAGAATGAAGAAACACCACTGAGCGCGCACGAAGCTCGCAAACATGTTGGGTTATCAAGTATGATCTTTGGTATTTCAGCATTTAGACGGCAAGAAACTGACACCGCATACCGATACAGGTGAAAAAAACGCTCTTGCGCGCGAGACGCGCGAAAAAACATTGAGCTTTAATAACCAATCTTCGGGTTACGAACGATATACTTGGCGCAGATAAGTGGGCTAACAACGAAACCACTGCGTGCGGAGCACGCCAATTTTTTTGGGTTATGACGTCCGAACTCTGCATTGTAAAAAAATCCGGTGGCATTTTGTAGAATTACAGAGAAAAAAAAGAAATACATAAGATTTACAAAAAAACTGCTGTCAATCGATTGACAGCACTTTTTTTGTAAATCTTATGTATTTCTTTGTTTTTTTCTCTGTAATTCTACAGAAGTCCACCGGAATTGTTTACAGTGTAGGCTGTTAGGTGAATTAGGATGAATGGCACATTCGGTACAAATGACACCGAATGATATGATAAGACAAGAGGTGCGAATAACAGCCTACTGAGCTGGAGCACGGGGAGGTTGCACAATTTTTAGGGTTATCATGCATAAATGGCGTTCGGGTTTCGAACGGCAAGTTCGGCACAAGTGACACCACATAACAAGACAACGTAAAGAAACTCTATTGCCCGCGAAAGCGGAAAAAGGAGCTATAATGTCCTATATTATGTACAAGAGACACCACATGAAAACATACCGGAGGAAACAACACTGCGCACACGCGCAAAATTTCTTAAGGTTAATCAGATCTCAGAGATATTTTAACACCAGGTCGACCGATATTAAATTACACAAGGAGACAAGACACTCATTTTGTGATAACACTCGTCTTCAGCATGAAATGAACATCAGGTATAGCCTGATATACTCAGGAAATTGGAATTAAACGAGGAGAGAAAATAACACCGTTATGGTACGGTACTGGTTCCCGTGTATTTGAACTGGAAAACTTTAAACCAGCAATCAGAGTTTATTTCAGACTTCTGTTCGTTTCCTCCCACATACCTAAATATCACTACAGTTAGTAGGTAAATAAGTCACGTTCAGTTCGAAAAAAGGTAATTTTTCTTCCCGCGAAAACCATAGGGGAGGGGGTGTGGGCGACCGCCTGCCTTGACCTCCCCGTGGCGCCGCGCCTGAACATAATTGGTCGCGCCGGCCCTGTATAGTGAAAATATATTATTAAAACACAGGTAAGAATTGCAACACAAGATAACTTGACAAGTCGTTTAACATGTTTAATGGCACTAAAAAGGAAACACACATGATCATGTTGATGATTAGCTCCGATTGGTACACATGTCAGGGTGAGAAGTCAGTGTGACAATTAGGCATACTAATATATGCCATTATGTTCAGGTCATGATCGTGTGTTCGGGACCTTAAGCGTCCCCCATGTGGTTTGCCAATAGCAACCTTTGAGGCCTCCTTCTGATGAAGATGCCGACCTCCTTATCCATTCGCAAAGGGAGTTCCTTGTGGAGGAACAGAAGCAGGAGGTGTTCAGTCTGCTCTCGCCCATTATGTTGCGTCTGTCTATCTTTGCAAAAATAACATACTGGGCCCACACGGGGGAGGGGGGCTCCGCCATATGCTGGATACACCACTGTGGGTGAAAGCTCCGAAGATCAACATTGCAATATAGACATAAGAACCACTACTGAGAGCGTAGCGTGCAAAGAAAATAATGTCTGATCATTACAGTAGGCTATTATGGTACACGTGACACCACATGACGCTATAAGGGAAGAACACTACTGCACGTGAAGCGTGCGAAAATTTGGGGTTATAATGTCCGATCTATGGGTTTTGAACAGTACATTTGGCCAAAGTAAGACTACATTACAAGAAAGAAAAAGAACAACTACTGCGCGCTAAACGCTCAATGAAAATCAGGTTATAAAGTCCGATGACACATGACACCATTTGTAGAAATCAAAAACATTGCGTTTTTTCCTCTTCCTGTTAACATATTTTTTCGGGCCAGATTGAGTTGGCAACTTGGCACGCGGGCCACATTTAGCCCGCGGGCCGCCTATTAAGAACCAGGGGTCTATAGGATAATACTATCCCTGCTATGGATAGTCGAAGGCAGGCAACTCTCTGCAAAGCGCATGTCTCGTTTGCATGATCACTAGAGACAAAGCAGTATTTCTTCATTAACTCTATAACCCATGGATGTTATCGAGCAGATGGAATTTGCGTTACAATGGCCGAGGAGGCACTTAAGACAGCCCCCATTGTTCGCAACATTCCGGTAGCGTCACGCCTCGGCGCCCCTACATCTCCCTGCTAGATATATCCTTTCGCTACTCGCAGTTTCGAGCGTGTCGAGGCCAGGGGAAGAGATGGGGTCACATACGACCCAGACATGGTCTATAGCGTTAATTACCATGAGTAAGGATTTCATTTTAAAAGAGCTTAACTGTCTAAATAGTAACAAAAGTGCAGGTCTAGACAATATTCAAGCTAAGTACTTGAAAGATGGTTCTGATGTTATCATGGTTCATATTGCCCATAGTATAAATCTATTCATAACCACAAACACTTTTCCCGATGATCTGAAATCAGCTAGGATAAAGCCACTGTTAAGAAACAGCAGATTGGAGGTTTGTAACTGTAGACCTATCGGTATCTTAAATGCTCTTTCCAAAATTATTGAACGAGCAGAGCATTTTCAGCTTGAAAAGTATCTGTCAGATATTGAAATTCTTCATGAATTCAACCTGGCCTTCGTGGATCTTACTCGATCGAAACCTACGATATGTATGTTAGTGACTACATTAGAACTGAAATTTTACATGTTAATTAGGTTGGCATGCGTTTACTGGATCTTTCAAAAGCATTTGAGACCGTAGATCACACTATTTCACGTAAAAATGAAGACTATGGAGGTCAGGAGGTGATTTCTGTGGAGTGGTTTTCTTCTTATCTAAGCAACATAAATCAAATAGTAGATATAGACGATATTCTTTCTGATCCTAAACTAGTTACGGTACTTGTAGGGTGCTTCGGGGCAGTATTCTGGTTCCTCTCCTATTTCTAAGTTACAATAATGATAGGAAATGTGCTGTCAAATTATATATGACGATAGCAGTTGCTTATGGTGTCTGCTAAGGATCCTCAGTTTATATCATCTGAACTTTACAACTGTAATAAATGGTTATTTGATAATAAACTCTCCCTTTATGTGAGTGAAACAGAATGCATGAATAAATGCAAGACTGAATAAAATGATAAATTGTCTATCTTAGAGGAAATGTATACTTCCACTCATATTAAATATCTTGGTTTTGAACTTGATGATTGTTTGACCGATGAATCTATTGTTAGTTCTATTCATAAAAACAAAATAAAAACCAAATGTATATATCGACATCGGAATCTTCTAGATACTGATCATCGTAATTTTCTTTGGCAGGCCTTGATTCAACCCCATTTCGACTATGCTTGTTGCTCGGGGTTCGATGGCCTTTCTGAAAGCTTGCAAAATAAGCTTCCAGTTTTACAAAACAAAACGATCCGTTCCATTCTACATCTGAGTACCAGTGAGAGAGTGTTGCTGCGTCAGAATTTAGGCAGTATGGCTTTCCTAAAGTTGAACAGAGAGTACGTCAATTTAGGCTGTTACCATGCTTACGAAATTAATATCGGTCTTAGTCCAAAATACCTACAACACCATTTTTCTTCTACTTCTTCTGTTCATGCATACTATACAAGAAGTAGTGTAGCTAACCTGTTTGTTTCTCGGGTAAAACGTGACGCTACAAATACTTTCTGTGGTAATGCCATCTACAATTGGAGCAAGCTGCCACTCAAACTACTCTTGCGATAGCACTATAACTCTTTTAAGCGTGCAATAAGAAAGTGATTGAGTCATTTTAGGTTTATTTTTAAGTTATACTTGAATGGATTTAATTGGCATTCATATTGATTTATCACAAATGTATTCTATTTGTTTTTAAATGGTGATTAGAGGAATTTGCTCTCAGCCTCCCTCCACCATGTTGACCATCTTCCTAAGCAACTGACTACTGAAAGTGCCCATTGACATGCAATTAAAGGGCCGTAACAAAACATATAAATGGGCATTCTAGATATCACTGAAGTACCATTAGATAGTATTGAAATTAAATGGCTACCTATTATACACGCTGAAGCGAGTAATTTTAGGCTTATTTATTCAAGTTATACTTGAATGGATTTAATTGGCATTCAAATTGATTTATCATAAATGTATTCTATTTGTTTTTAAAGGGTGATTTTATTGTTTGTATACTTCAGTTCTTTTTTCCTTTGGTGACCCTACTGTGAATAAATATATTAACTTTCGTGGGCTATCCTCGTAAAGGACAACATTTTCTGACTTTTGTTTTTGTCTTATCCCTCTTGTATGTTATTTTTATGTTGTCGTTAATGAAAAAAATTGAATCAAATAAAGTCAGACATCAGCTTCGAATAGTGAAGAAAGATAAGAATAAAACTCATTGCGTTGGGTTCAATACGCACTGGAGTTTACAAATATACCAATGACAAAAAACGTCATTCTGTGCATGTGCCCAGAGAGCAGTTTTAAGAGGCCCGCGCCCGAAGTAAAGAGAGACGGGGATGAAACTTGTTACGTTGGGTTTATCACACAATGAAATATAATAAAATACATGCCGATGACAACAACAAAAAAGGTGGTTCTCGCACCTTTAGTCTCGCCTGGATGCTCGACAGAGGGTTTATGTGATTGGAATGCTATGATTTGGACATTCCCAATTTATTCGTTGAATGTACCTGATAATGATGTCATACTCAGCAGCAACGTATTACCAAACTGATAACGAACACACACACACACGAACGCACGCACGCGCACGCGCGCACATACACACACACACACACATACCATAGTGACTCGAGTCAGAGCTAGGGCAGTTGTACCCCATGTTTTGGGATGAAAGCAATTTTGTTGTTCCATTGGCTCATTGACATTACAAGATATAAATATCAACATGTTGGTCAATTTGTAGGGCCCGTCCTGTTGTGTTGCGAGGAATGGCTGTCATATTGCCATAATCGTACACAGGGCCGTCGCGACCGGGGGTGTTGGGGTGTCTCCCCCCCCCCCCCCCAAGTTTGTCAGAGCGAC
>JAODUJ010090170.1:0-11600 GCA_027564615.1 Psolus chitonoides | reverse complement strand
TATATGACATATATATATATATATATATACATAAGCCTATATAATAATATATATGACATATTGACCAATGGAGATTTATGCATCCCGGGATGTAAAATTGTTTTGGAGCAAGAGAAAGGTTCTTCGGGGTTAAACGTATGAAACAAAATGCATCAATAATCAAGCAAATATGTGAATAGGCTACATCCATATTCCTACATTATAATATATTCATCTGCTTACAATATTGATTAAATCATCAGTATATATATAATTACAATTGTAGTACAAAAATATTCTAATTACAAACACAAATGTACAATAAGCCTACTTATGACAACTAGGGATCAAGCGATAATCGGATATCGATCGGCCGATATTTCGTAGTATGGCAAAATATCGGATCGTTGAAAATCTCATAAAACATTTACCGACTTTTACCAATGTTCACGTTACATTTTTCCTATTTGTTGAGATTTCTTCACAGGAGAAATTTGATGTTTCCGGTTAAATATCAGAAAAACAATAAAGCATTATTGGGATATGTATTTGTATATAATATAATAAATCGGACCGGATCTGACATCGGCCGATGTTGTGGAAAAAATATCGGATATTGGACCGGCAAGGGAAAATCCTATCGTTTGATCCCTAATGAAAACCGTAATTCACGGCATGCATGTAGTGAACAAATGTAAACATAGTTATATCGGGCACGTATGGAGGGGACTGGGAGGGGGATGTTTACTTTGGACATCTATTCACTCTCATGATTGTGAATATATGTATAAACACTACCCACTAGTGTTGCCACTGATTGAAAATCTTTTCAAAAAATTGACGACCTTGAAGAAAAAAAATCTCAATCTTGAAAATAAATCACTGGAAAAATGATCCTTAAATCACAAATTTGCCTGGTTTTCATCAATTTTATGATATTAGTACACACTTTTTCATTAATTTACACAGGCTTGAAAAAAAATGAGCAAAATTGAGCAATCTTGATTTTTGGGGGGCTGTTCTTGAAAAATATTAATTATAGAGTGGTCACAATGCTACCCACCCCACCACATAGGCCACGTGTCATTATGCTATATATACATTGCAGTGTCGTATTTAATGGACACTTTATTACCGGCATCCCCCTCCCCCGGCCCATGGGCAACTCAATATACCTGTTTGGTAGAGAGGCATGCATATTGCACACTATGTTGTTGTAGTGCGTCGTGTGCGTAATAATCAGAAGTTGCAAACGGTACTGTATGATATCAATACATTTAATCGTATCAGTTCAGTGGCGTAGCCAGTGGGGAGCCGGGGGGGGGGGAGCAGATTGCCTCAACACAGACATTTTTGGGGACGAAATTGGGACGATGGCAAGGTTATTGCTTTTTGGACTGTTTTCCGTGATTAACCTTAAAATGGGGATGGGAATTTTGTTCCCCCCCCCTGAAATGGGACAGGAATTTTATTTGCCCCTCACACCGTGAAGGCTGGCTACGCCCCTGTATCGGTATGTAGAGCCCATGTTCCTGCATAAGTAGGTACAAGCGGTCGTTCCTCATGTCAGCGGGACTACAACCCCCCCCCCCCTCCTTCACAGCTCATTTCTCACAAGAGAATTTCACAGTCCAGGAGGATAACAAATGTATCGGTCAAAGTGCCATACACAACTTTAAATAATTAAGCTGACCATTACCAGCCTTCACATGTCTTTGATGGTAGTGTGGTACAGTGGTATGACTGAGCACTTACACCGCAGAGCTCCGGTTTCAATGCCTGGCTTGCCAAAATCTGTTCTGTAGTTGTTGATGGTCTCGCAATTTCTGGTTTCGTTGTAGTGGGAAACAATCGACTTCGGGGTTCTTAGGTTCAATGCAGGTTACGCCACGGCCGTTGAGCAGTGGTGACGGACAGGCTGCTACCACCCCACCCCGTCCAACCTTGAGGAAAGTGGCTAAACGCTGAAAGATTCACTCACGTCCCGGGAGCAGGATGGGATTGTATAGTTACACGCCTGCCTCGTTACCCCCTGACCACTATTCGAGAAGAGAAGGCGAGCCTTCGGTGGTATGCATCCATGATCACATGGTCAGGGTTCCTTGTTGAGCCTTAAGTGGCTTCCTGGACACGTAAATAACAAAATAAGATCAGGGATGGGAGGAAATGGTGTTTAAGTTATTCGTACTCCCAAGTTTGAATTTGCCTCGTAAGGGCTATTAAAGCAATAATTTGGGTTCATTTTCACGCAGCGATGTCATTAAATAATGTACAGATAATGTTATAGTATCATACAAATTTGCGAGCTTTTCTACAAATGTTGAAAACAACTGGGAGAAATGAAAAACTGAAGCTTCCAAATTGATATCGTACATTTCATACATTCCACATTCAACACTATAGTTACGAAGTAGGCCTCGCCTATAATCGTCGCCGACAGCCTTCTACACTTCCAAGCCTATTTATTTTCTCTGCAAATTGGGAATATGTATATGGGGAAACTTTCATCAAGGCATTTTTTCGATGAATAGCTAGGTAAATATAAAGTAGGATCCACGTTATGTGAGAGGAAAATGTTTCCTAGCAACCAAACACAAATGACCTGCTTTAAACTGACGTTGTTTAAACTTCTTAAAAAGAATATATAGTACACACCGAAAAAAAAAAAAAAAAACTGTGATAATTAGGAGGAAAAAAACTAAACCCAACGAGGAAAGTCTTATCTCAAAAGCATCTTCGGTTCTGTAGTTATTCATTTTTGAAGCTCATATATAATTCAATTTTAATTAGACATTTGACAACATTTGTAATGTCATCGATGGACTTGATAATTAGTGAAAAATACTTTTTGAAATTTATCATAACTCACTTGCTTTTTGTTTCACCGAATTGGAAGGGTATGACTAAGATCTTGGTTAAATGTTGTTATACAGTTTTACGTCAATTTTCCACACTGCGTGTGCGTTAGACAGGGGCCTTCACAAGAAATGTAAAGAATACTGAGACATTAACTAATATTATGACTTGGATGCCCTTCCTAACAGTCTCCTCAAAGAGGATCTAGTCAACAAATAAACCCCACAGATGTTTTTTTATGTGGCATCACCCACCAAACTGACCAACAACCAGCGAGCAGTTTACTCAAGGGAACTTGAATACAGAGTATCCAGCTCTCAGAATAGACCAGTTACCCCAGCAGGCCCGTCAAGAGGGCAAGATATGGAATAACCAACCAGCGAGCAGTTGACTCAATGGTTGAACACAGTGTATCCATCCCCCGAGGTGGACTGAAAGCCTCAATTGTATTTTTATTTTTTTCTCGAAAATATACCCCTATCTGTGCATTTTGTAATTACATCGTTGTGTGATAAGACAACGGCGGAAATTCAATCAATGTTTGACTGATATGAAATAGATATTGAATTTGACAACCTGCATGCCTATTATTTCCAGTATAGGAAGGATAAACGAGAACGAGGACTTCTTTGGGATTCGAGTTAAATAGCACATTTCCGGTCAAATTTGTCTGCATATAAAAGACAAATTTTTGTCTGGTGCAGTTATGTTCAAAGGGCAATGGCGGGAACGCACTGGCTTGAGTTTATATGCTGTGTTTACTGTGAACAGGATACACAGTGAGCCTCAGCAATTCCATTGCGGATAATAGCCTGCACACATATTTTCACTGTCCAGTTTATGATTGTCAGCAACACACGATTATCGTGGACCGCGCTAATTGCACATGTTAGTGTCCTAAAAGATCGTTTGTGCATTTTTGGTTATTTTTTTCTGATACGAACCAAAAGTTTTGTTGAATGAAAACTGTCAGTAATTCTGCCCATTATTTCGTCTTTCAGGACATCCCAAACACATATGTTAAGAAGTCCGAGCCAAACAAGCCCCTTTAGTGATAACGTCACGTCATTACTTTTGTGAAAAATATTTCATTGTCTATTGTTTTTTATGCTCGAATTTAACACTGGAATCGATATGCTGATATGTTAATGTGTTATGTCAGTGAGCTATATTTTGGTAGCCTATATCTATAGTGCGTAATGTATTTTACATGTCAGGAACATGTGAAAACTTACATTTACATTTTAAAGGAAAAGTAAAGAGTTCTAGCAAAAATCAGGTAGTGATGTAGGATAGTATGGTGTTGCCAACTTAATTTCCAATCTACTTTTATAAAATTGTCAAATTTCAGACAGTTATATATCCATAACCAAACATGCTATATGACATTGGAATAAAGTGCTAGTGTCATAATGTTTAATGCTCTATAAAGGTAAGAGTATAATTACAAAGTTGCAGGCTTTTCTACAAATATTGAAAACAATTGAAAGAAACCTTCAAAATCGGAAAGCGTAAATACAACAGTCCACACTAGCCAAAAACGTTATAGGCGAGGCACTTCTGGCCTACAATGTCGCCGAAAAGTCCTACATTTTCCAGCTCAGGCTATTTCTTTGCAAATCGGGCAATGTATAAAGAGACATTTTCGTGAAGGCATTTTGTTTGATAACTAACAACCTGAACAGGGGAATCGTATAATAAGATCTCCGATTTGTGAAAGAAAAGTGTTTCTATAGCAACCAGACATAGATTTTACCCTTAATATTACAAAAAATAACCTAATCCTTCGCCAGCCTGTTAGTTTTCTGTTTTATAGAAGTCGCCCCCACTCCAATCTACGTAAACATAGGCCTATATAAATCCCATCATTTCCGGGAGACGAACACACCCTGATCATGTATTCTTTGGCTTCGATGTAGATTCCCGCGGCTCACATAGATAAGGTAGCGCACCACCATTAAATAGATATTCATTCACGGAAAGTGTCCCCCTCAAGAACTATAGTTCCATAAAAATGTCTAATTGCGAGGTGTTTCCCAATCTTAAATGGGTATGATTTTGCCATCAAGGGAAAGGACATATTTGAAAGTTTTTGACCATTTTGAAATTTCACTTATAGAAATGGGCAAATTTGGATTTCCGGCAGCGGGTGCCGAAAAACACACATTTTTGCTAACTTCAATCTTTTCCATCTCAAATTGTAATTGGCCATGGTATAGAAAATTGCCATGCCAAAAGTGTCACGATTGGCAAACATGACCGCTTGGATGGCATACGCCTGACGAAAACTATACGAGGCTAAACAGGCCCTCGAAGGGAATCGGTTTAGTGTGTAAGTCAATGGGCAGATGCGGATATTATCGATGGTGCGCTACCTTGAAGGTACTTTCAGGGTTCATTTCTGTTATCAAAACACAACAAATCCACTGATATTGACATGCACGATACCTAAAACTACATATTTACGTTTTCAATCGGATTTGGGCAGGAATATTGAGCGTAATCGATGAATTTGGCGCGAACTTTTCGAAGTGAGGGTGAGCGGGTCCAAAGTCTCTTCCACCAATATGTTGTGATATATTTACACAGATAATGCACCCAGAATGAATCTAGCCTATTATATGTACCGCTATACTGAGAACATAAACACTAGCTATACACACACAATGTACTGAGTTTGTTCTAGACTTGCTGATGATTATCTGTGTGTTTACAATAATACACTGGATAATATCAAGTAGGGTGGACATGTCAACAAAGAGCAGCCAATTTTTGTAGCGCACAAAAATTTAAATTAGTTCCCGATTTCTCTTTTTTGAAACAATTTAAGGCAGTAAGGGGGAATGAGAATCATCAAAGGTAATTACATCGAAATTACTTTCAAAATATGTTGGGAAGATGAGTAAACTCGGATGTTTTTATTGGGAGACTCCATCACACCCTGACAGTATCTTTAAACCGAGCTACTTCGATACAAAACTTCTCAAACTTGGCTGGTGCTTTCCTCCTTGAACGAAGTCGTTTGAATTCCAATCTCTCCCTCGTAGATCCCCTCCGGGGTGTTCACTTCTCGTTTTGCCGGTGTCGGTTTCGAGGAATTACTGTCCAATCTCATATAAACCCTCGGCTCTTCATATGGTCTGAGGTCAGTGTAGGGTCCTTTCTTGCCCAGCTCACCAGCAACATCGTATTGGTTGAGGTCACTGTACCCTCCTTTCGTGCCCCCGTCCTCGAAGGCGGCTCCGCCCTCACCGCCCGTAACGCTCTGATACGGATGCATGTTGTCTATAGACCGCGGGGTAGTCTTAAAGACATCTTCTTCGGAGTCTTTGACAAGAAAATCCCAGGACTGAGACCGAAAATAAAACAGCGTGTAGACGGATAAAAATATTAGACAAATGCAAAACACGGCGAGCGCCGCTCCTATCCCGATAGCTATTAGTACTAGGGCCACAGATATACCCCCACTAGCCCCCGACGCGGCGCGGTCTTGCGGAGTGGTCTCCGTTGTAAGAACTGTAGAGGGTATACCGGGATCCTTCGTGCGGATAGATGCTTCCGTAGTCAGGATCATGTCCGTTACGCGGATATCCACCGGTTGCGTCTGTAGTCCGGACCCCGACTGTAAACAGACGACGGATATCGTCGCCTCCGGAGAATCCACGTGTATGTTATTTATTCTCAAGAGCGCGCCATTCTGGAACTTCTCGACAACGTGATTTGAGAATTTAGAGGCGGCAACTCCGGAGACGTACCACCCTATGTCGGTCTCGTTCTCTGAGGGGGCCATACAGGTCAAAGTGATGCTCGATCCGTTCTCCACCACCGGGTTCTCAGGAAACACGACCAGACTGCTCTGGAGAGACAGTGGGTAAGTTTCCGGGACTATGGTCACGGAGGAGAGTTTCCTGTCGTCGCTAGTAACAAAGCACAGAAATGAAACGGTCGACGTGATCTCTTCGTGTAGCCTGCTAGCATTAATGAGATGGATACTCCTCCCTCCGGGAAAAGGTTTTCTTTCAATTCTTTGAAACGTTGAGTAGCTCTCTGAGACTTGGAACCAACGGACAGTAGCTCCTTCGATGCTACTGTAGCAGTTAAGTATGATGTCATCTCCTTCACGGACCATTGGGTTCATTGGTTGAATGTCGACGACGTCATCGTTACGAATCCCGAAGACATCGAGAAAAAATAACTGCAGTAAAGTTAGGGTGAACATGTACGTGCCCATTGTGACGTGACGCGGAAGATATAGATGGAATCCTACTATTCAAATAGGCATAGGCCAGTTCAACTTCAGAATTTAGCAAAATTAAAAAAAGTCGATTATGTTAATGCGAGCTGAGGTGACAAAATAATATCAGAACATCGGTCGGATGTAGACGCTTATTTATGAGAATTTTTCATTGGCACAATGTGAGCACCACTCATACAACGCTTGAATACTCCGGCAGTTTACTTTCTTCTGCAACGACGGATCTTGAATGAATGAATGAAACCGTTCAATTATCTCAGCCTGTGACATCGAACTATCCCATCGAGAAATCAAAGCCTAGCACATCTTTCATTAGCCTATTATTCACAGAGCGATAATATTATTCACGTTCATACGTTACAATATAGTGTGAAACAATTAACAAAATAAATATCCAAAATCGAAGATAATAATTATTTCAACAATCCGCTAGTATCCATTCGCCAAAACGTAAACCGATTCAATAAATACACTCCATGTCGAAAGTTCCACGATCAGAAATACTGTATCATTTGAACTGTTCAGCATACACCTCTAGAATATTCACCACTATTCGTCCGTGACTATCCAAAATCTGACTTCCCACTCGAGTTACAACGATATAATCTGGTAGTTTCGTGGATGTGTTCTTGTATCCTTCAATGAATGAAGCCCACAGTTCACAGCTAATGTAACTTTCAGTTGCTTTCATATATGTTTCGGTATCAAGTTTACCCGCATGAATGTATGATATTACAATGCACATCCCTCTAATTTACTATATAAATGAGGTGTGTTCCACGGCCGCGAAAAACATGGAACGAAACACCTGCAAATTTAAACTAGGCTAAAGTCTTTGCACACATAGTAGATTGAATTGAAAGTATATAATATAAATCCCCCACTATCTGATATGTATATAAGTAGGCCGTGATTCAGGAAAGTGACAATATACGATTCCCACGTGAAAATCCCAGTGGTATATAGTAACTGAATGTTATATTGCCGATTACCGGAAATTATTGGAAACCACAACTTACAGTAACTGCTGAGTTAAAGGGACATGTCGATCTGGAATGAGAGGAAATTCCGTGCACTACTGGTTTACACTAAGTGGATTCACGGGACGGGAATGTTGGCCTTGTCCTCGGACCAGTGTTCCTACCTACAGACAGGGGCAGCAGAACGGGTGGGGGAAGGGGGGGGGGGCGCTGGGGCACGTTCCTCATCCCCAAGTTTGTGCAAACATTGTTCGTTTTTAGTAAAATGATGCAGTTTTTCGGAGAATGCTCCCTCAATTTGAAATGCCCTTCCTAAGATTGGAATCCCCCAGATGGTGGAACTGATATAGCCTATATACACGTACATCTTCGCTGGCGGCGTTTGATTGTCAACCATTGCCCATAGGCCACGTTCCCGTCTGTTACGTCAAAGGCTGACTGGTCGCATGTGTAAGTCAGTAGAACTTTATTGATCCATACAAGGAAATTTTGATAGGCTACTCGTACATATAAAAGATATACAAAAACATATAAAACTAAGTCATGCTCATAGTTACAATTAATCACAATAGAAGATAAGATCAGAATAAATGGTTCAATACAGTTACCATACGCTACCCATCGAAGGCATAAAGCATCAACTCAAAATTCTTGCACGAGAGATGGAAGAATACCGGTTAATCTTATAGTTGCGGGAGTCTCAGTCTACCAACCAATGCCTCTATTTATCAAATGGTGTGAAGGTGATAATGGAGAGGACAGCTGCAGTCACTCCAAACTGCATGTGTTTAACCTGGATTGGCTGCGTAAATTGCAAATTTGACACCCCAACTATACCAACAAATGCGATTGGGTTTAGCGACTTGAAAATGGCACAATATAATAATCACGAAAAGGGATCGAACCAGCAGAGATTCGAAGGTATACTTTCAGGGTTTGGTAGGTTTGCTGGTAAAAAACCGTCGGTTGTTTTTACATATTACCAAAGTATTTCCAATATAATAACGTATAATGATCTTTGTTTACTCTCAAAATACTGTGTAGAAGGGAGATTAGGAGGCGAATTCAATTTTGTCGGCACAAAATAGTTCTCACGTTCAAATAATGTCTTTCGCGGTTAGTCAAAAACAATGCTGGCTTCAAAAACCAGTAGGCCTACAGTGCGTGATTTCTCTCAATAGACTGAACCCGAAGTTATCATTTTCATAGTACAGCATTAGGTTATTATTAATACTAGGAGAAACCCTAGTATCTTAAATCAATTTTTCGTCAAATTCTAATCAATTATACTTGGATTAAACCTCCGAAGAAAGCAAAATCGTAATTGTTGCAAATCTCTGGTGATATGAATGTGACTAATTGTGATTCGAAAATGGTTTTGTAGCTGAAACAATCCACGAACGTACCTTTAAACAACATTTTTGGTATAGGCCTCCATGATCATTCTTTTGAGGTTATCATGTGGATCGACATCCTGAGGTGCCCTATACGAATTGTCTTAAAGAGGCATATGCCTACAGTGTTTGGAGGGTTTCCTGGTAAAACAACAGTCAAATATTGTATTCCCTTACACGTATTCCAAAAGTATTTATAATATAATGACATAAAATTATTTTTATTTACTTTCCAAACACTCTCTAGAAAAAAAACTTGTAAAACAATTTCCAATTTGTCGCACACAAATACTTTTCACATCGATGTCCTTCTTAGTAGTCAATAGCGTTGCTAGCTTTCAACGCGCATTCTCGTTTACGTTCTAAAAGTGTATCTTGTATGATTTACTATAACCGATTCAGTCTAGAATTTTCTTTGTTGTATTACAGCAGTCCAGCCGTTTTGAGAATACACGCAACATTGAATCTCACTTTCCATCAAATTATATCAATTATATTTTGCTTATTCTCTAGTCCTATTTCAAAACTCATTTGTTTAATTTGTCTTATAATTTGTAATTGTTATTTTGTTCTCTTTGTTTTTGTTAAGCGCTTCGAGATTTTTGAGAGAGGCGCTATATAAATACCTGCTATTTTATTATTAAACCTCCAAACACAATCGTAATTACTAATTATTGTTCTTTCTGCTTCATTCCACATCCTCAAAATTGGTCATATAAGGAAATATTTGGATACCAGGGTTGCTGAACAAATTGTTCGTTATGTTATCACTTCCCAGCTTGGCATGGGAAACGCACTTCTATTCGGTCTTCTTAAACAACAAATTGATCGCATTCAACGCATTCAGAACTCAGCTGCTCGTGTCACTAAAAAAAGAACTACATTTGCTTCCCGTGAATCATAGAATTGAGTACAAAATACTGTTATTTGTTTTTAAATAACTTTTGAACACAGTTCCTAGGTATATTGATGGTCTTCTTTTAACCATATGTCCCTTCTCGTAGACCCCGTTCAGGTAACTAGAATCATCTCGTGGAGCCTTTTTCGAATCGTTCTTGGGGGAGCCGGTTCCTTCTCGTGGGCTGCCCTACGTCTTTGGAACAAACTTCCGACCCATGTCAAGTTTGCAAGTACATTAACTCAGTTCAAGAGTAACTTTAAATCTTACCTTCTCACTGTGGCTTTTAAGTAAGAATGTCTGTTCTATTGTCGTTTGGTGGTTTTCGTGTGATTAGCTTCTATGAGTTCTTTCTGTATCATCGCCATGAGCACCTTGTTTGGTGGATTTGCGCGCTATATAGGTCTTCATTATTATTATTTAATTATTGGAAGGTTCCGATAATGAGCGTTTGAAAAATTATACGTTTCGAAGATGGTTTTGTACCGTAACTGTAACTAACCCTGTATGCCAAATGGAGGACAAGTTGTTGCCCATGGAGCATGCCACCCGTCTACTCACCCCTCACATCTTCCACCATTATCCCTTACACTCCACTGCGTTCAAACAGCAGATGTAACGCCAGCCAGCTTCATTGTTCGCCTTGCAGAGGTGGAGAGCAGACGTCTCTCTCCACGGATCGTTTCAACCATGCAAGTATTTATCTTCACTGTTGAACATTATAAAACGACGCATTTGGCCTTGTTGTATATCCAGGTTCATGTTAACAAGAAGACTGATTCGTGAAAAAATGTTGTTTTAAATACCTCAGTATAGGGAGGGCCCGTTATCCCTCCCTCCGTTCGTGTGAAGTGACGGTATAATCCTTACCAAACTTCACTCCGCTTGTTTGTTATAGGATTATCCAGCAGGAGGACAAGGTCAATAAGTTATTTTTGAGATTGTCTGGTGAAATTTAATCATCTCCTTTAATTTAAAATAACAACAAATTTATTCTTTTCTCCTTTGTGAGTGGAAAGTAATATGTTATGTTATGTGTGGTCTGTGATGATCATCTCTGATATCCTGACGTCACGCCATCATCTGAATGCACGTATGTCCTTTACAACTCACTGTTGCTTTATTCTCGCGAAAATACGATTCTGCAAAAAAGCTTTTGTTTATCTTTGTCGATTTCCTACTTTGCCAAAACCGAATGTGGTAGGTAGTCCAGGTAATAAGTTGCTGAGTTCATTTCC
>JAODUJ010090059.1:0-11600 GCA_027564615.1 Psolus chitonoides | reverse complement strand
GGCGGGGGTGGGGGGGGGGGGGGTGAGACAACACCCGAGTGATAGGTAGCACCGCCTCTATTAGAATTGTTTCCGTTCAGAGGAAACGAATAAATAGTTAATGTCATTGACAGGCCACAGTCCAATATTGGTTTGTTCACACAGTGAATTTAGTACTGTACGGTGTATTCTAGAAGATATTAAAGGCTGGAGGTGGTTGGGTGGGATGGGCAGGGGCGGACTGGCCGACATGAAAACCTATATTTGGGGGTTTGAGGCCCCTTCATATGCTGCAGGCCTCAAGGCGGTGGTGGGGTGGCTGTTTTCGATATATTGGGCCCCTTATGATGAAAATTTCCGATGATAATTTTCATTGCAGTCCGCCTCAGAAATGGGGGGGGGGGGTAGGTGTAAAAAAATCCCTACACAGAATGTTTAGCTTTATATTTTAGTTATCGGTGATGATTCGGTAACTTGTCATAACCCATTGCAAATGCAATAAGGTATATGACTCACGGTTCTTTATATAATCAGTTCAATCGTCTGAACATTGAAAATGAGAGAAATCTCTTAGTTTGGAAAGGTATATCTAAAAGTTACCCACATTGTGGAACCACAATTCCAGTTTTCTGTTATTCACGAGAAAAAAGTAACCCCCATTCCTATTATTTTTTACTTTAAGTTTTTACTTCCGTCAACGAAATTATTGAATGGCACTTTTTCACATACAACATTACGCGAACAGTAGCACCAATAGTTCAATATCAACCATATTTAGTATGAGATACAACACTGTTCTCCAAACATGTCTTACCAGTCTCCATTCTCGATTGTAGCAACATAGAAGAAACATTCCCGGCGTTGGAAATTATCCTGTAGCCATTCCTGATCGTCCTTTCTCTGGAAAGTACAGACGAATAAGTAATGTAAACATTTGTCAGAATCTTGAACTGACAGTGGTTTCCAGCTGTTTAGTTCTCATCTAAAAATGCGATATAAAACATAATTATCTGGAAATATGAAAGCGTACAGATCAAGCATAAATGCATATATTTGTATGATCAATATACTTAAATTTAATTGGCTTACGTCATTATCAGCCTGTTTGTTTCAAGAAATATACAAAATAGCTGCAAAAGAACTTATAACCGCTCCATAATGTCCATTCTGTAGCACGAAGACGCAGACTGTCATTTATGACTCTCGAAATCATTGGCGTAGTCAGAAGGGAGGTAGGGGGGAGGGGCAAAGAGGGCCGAGATAAATTTGTGGGGACGAAATGGGTACAAAAACAATGGGAATTATTGCTTTTTTTGGTATGTCTTTTAATGCTAAACCGAAAATGGGGATGGAAGTTTTGTTTTGCCCCCGAAATGGGGATAGAAATGTTGTTTGCACCCTTATACCACGAAGGCAAGCTACGCCACTGATACACGTCATATATACCAGTGCTCCTCTATCTTTCTTATTGGGGACCCACATTGTGATATCCTCTCATATACTGCGTGTTTATTCTGATCTGACCAGCGGTTGACGGGTAATGCGGGGTGATGCGGTTGACGGCCCTGAATACGTGGTCACGGCAGATCCATACAGAGCCATATATCCAGTATATACGGCTCTGGGTCACGGTAGAAACAGTTCGGAAAATGTAAGCTGCATAGGTGTTATGTTGGCCCATAAATGAATAACAAAAGAAATGTGGACTAAATGTCTATGGAGCGCTAAATGGGCAAAAACTCGTAGTCGCACCTATCACACCAATCATCGATCACACCAACCGCGATCACACCAATCGTCGATCACACCAACCGCGATCACACTAATAGACGATCACACATACCGACGATTAGCTATCACACCAATCGGTAATCACACCAATTGGATATCAACTCAGTCACTCCTATCGTCGATCACACCAACCGCGATCTCACGAATCGTTGATCACACCAACCGCGATCACACCAATCGTCGATCACACCAATCGGCGATCACACCTCCTACCCATCACACCAATCGTCGATCACACCAATCGGCGATCACACCGATCACACCTCATACCCATCACACCTCATACCGATCACACCTCATACCCATCACACCTCATACCGACCACACCTCTTATCGATCACACCAATCGGCGATCACACCTTTAACCGATCACACCTACTGATCACACCAGTCGTCAATCACGCCTATTGACGATCACACCTATCGTTGATCACACCTATCGACAATCATACCAATAGGCGATCTTGCCAATGACAATCATACCCTAAATGTCATCACCAAATAGACACCTCTGACGACACTGTAGCCTACTTTTAAAAGAACACAATCACATATTAGTGTTGCGTTTTTTACAGAAAACAGTTTTTAACACATACCTTGCCCTGTTCATCATAAACACTATAAGCTCGACTAAACTTGACTGTCAGGTTTTTATGGAGACCTCCCATGTTCGTCGAATTTCCTTGGTCGGTCGAAAAAGTATTACTCTCACTTTCGAGTAATTCAAACGAAGTTCTGGATTCCCGAAGAAAACATTATAAAGGTCACTAACAATACACCAAATGTTTTATATACACACACACATTCAGTTTGGGTTACAATTTATAGGTTGTGAACAATATTGATGAATCATCTAGTTTGCTTCATTTTAAATGATATAAATTCCGGCATAAATGCAAAAGACACATTTTGTAAATTACAAAGTTGATTTTCGAGTTCCAGTATCTAACATGGCGTTAGTGTACAAAGTCGATTCACTGGAAGTATTGTCTACCTATTCGAATAAAATAGCATGAAACTCACAGCGACTTTAGATACCACACCTTTGCTCAATCCTATAGGAAATGAGATATATTATGTTGAATATAATCTTACCAGTTTACGAGTAATCCAATAGTACCAGTACCTTTTGGCCAGTATTTATATCAACGACTTTTCAAGTGTTGGCGTCTAAGCTAAATACCTTGTCCGTGAAAGTATACCCGGCTGTTTATTATAGATTAACCATATACGAACGATGGTGTACATTGTGGAAAGTGAAGCTAAGTAGTACTTACATGCAGTTTGAAAAGCTGAAAGTAATGGAGCTCCGGCAATCAATTGGTGCTGAACCCGGTGCCCTGACGTATTATTATTATTTGCAGTAAAAACTGACCATACTTCATAGACTTTTCTGGGAAATGAGCCTTCAAAAGTGAATTTTGAGATGAATCGGCCTTCCTAGAATTTCGGGCAAATGTTAAAATATCCGGGCAAAATTGGCTTGCCCACCTTGGCAGAATGGAGCCCGTACGCCTATGATTATACAGAAGATACTTTATACAATCGCTCATGACCCTCTGTTTGTTTGCGCTCTATCGGTCTTTTCATTTGTCTGTTTGTCTGTCTGTCTGTGTATCTGTCTGTCGGTCTATCTGTCGGTCTACCGGTTGTCGCATACACTTGCGTATCTTGAGCAAGTGGCCTTGAGCCTCAGTGGGGAGGAAGACAAAATTGTGATAAGAAAATCTACAGAACGGCACAGAAATACGTCTTACCGTCTAATCAAAACTATCTATATTTAGGTCGTAGAACAGGAACAGGTGTTTTGAATCTCAATATTGTTATCCTTCTGTGTAAATTTGGTACATCTACAACAAATTCATCACACTGCGCAGGATTGAACTGGTATTTCAGAAGAACATTCCTATATTAAGGGCCGCCATTGTTGTGTCACAGTTGTGTCACAGTTATAATTTGATAAGCTGAGTGGTGGCGTGGGGTAAACGGGTTCAGTTAGAAATGTATTCATCCATATACGTTAGTAACATTACGACATTCACCAAAACCTTTACGTATAGGCCTTCAGTTTGTAACAAGACTAAATAAATGATACAAATCGTTCATTCTGCTATCATTTTAACTTTCAGAACAATTTCTCAAATGTTCATTTTACTTTCAAATATTATCACATGGTAAGAAAGCTGGTAGATCCACTTGCGTTTTCCCATGTAACATTATCTTGGTATTGTTTTTGTTATTCAGTTTTATTGCTTTGCTCGTTTTTTCTGTGCTAATTTGTATTACAATGCTGTTGCGGTTTATCCTGATATTTGTGCTGGTCCCGAAGGGAACAAGCCTATGTTCCTCTTTGTCCCTCCGTCGCACTGTTTTAGCTTGGCCGCTTTGGGTCACGTGATAGTCAGTGTTTTCAATACTTTTTCTGTAATGAACATAATGCAATAGGCCTATTGTATGTAATGCGTGGTGGTAAATCTGACTATGAGAATTAATTGAGAGTGATCACACTGAAAACAATATCAGCCTGTTCAATGGAAAAAATTACTAGCTGATTGAAGATGAATGGCTAAATGTGGAGAGTCATTATCAGATTAACGAGGTGGATACAGTTTACAGAGACTGATAGAAGGCAAAATTGGACTAAATTGGAACTCAAACCGATGAAACGCCAGACCTAGAGCGTACATGATTGGGGGAGAGGTGCGATGTGAGGAATGGGGAAGGGTAGGGGGGGGGGGCGGTGCGATGTTAATGTTAATTGTGATATTTTGGTAATTGTGATATTGAGTTTGAAATTCGGTGTTAATGTTATTATACTTCAAAAATCACTGTAGCCTACTAACGTAAATGATACAATGAAAACAATCACAGTCATGGCTATTCGAGATGGACGATGACGTCACTATCACGTATTATTCTCCATCCACTGCAACTGTTCCTCCACTCCAGGACCAAAGCCCAGGCCATGTTTGGTGTACGTTCAGAACTGTGCTCCCCAGACTTTACAACCCTTAGATCAACTTTATCTGGGACCAGTTTTACAAGTTTGCTCGTTCTTGTTTCGTGAATATCCAGACTCTTGTTTACTAGATAACAAAGCAAAGTCATTAGCATAGTCTATGCCCTCCAGAACTGACATTACTTTGCATCTGTCGGTGGGCGAATTCCGCATCACTCTATATGTGTTGGGCACTACTCATCAAATGAAGTAAGACGCCCTCTACAGGTTAACCAGTATTTTGCGTAAGGTTACACACCGCAATTAAGGGGACACTTAACCCTGCCAAAATGTTATTCTTCAGTTACAAAATGTTGGTGATTTTCATGACATGATATCAGAGACTATGGCATATGTTGATGAATTATTGTTGTTGAATATAAAGCGATGTATAAATTGTGCAAATATTATAGGGTAGGGGTTCTGCGTTTAGGGTAGGGTGTCCTACCTCAAACTTCACCCTCTCTGAGCTCAACATATCAATGGTGGAGGTATAGAAATTTGTAGGTGACGTGAAGGTCCAAGATGTCAGCTTTCAGATGAGGGATGCCGTATACTGAAGTTTTCCTTCGAAAGGGTTCGAGTGGCCACAGCACAAAGTAACATTAGTGTGTAAGTCAATATTTTTGACTTCTATTCGTACACTCTTGTGTAGGCCTATACTCTTGTGTATCATGCAAAAATCACATTATTGATAATTTGATTTGAATTTATGCTCACCATTTATTACAAATTTGACAACAGATTATAGAGAAAAACAAAAGCTTTCCAATTACAAGTGGGCAAGTGTCATCACAATCCTTCCCAAAATGACAGCGCCCTGCTTGATTTTTATGAACTTTCAAATTGGAATATCTCGGAAAATAAACAATATTTTTGGATGATATTCGGTGAAAATGTCCACCATGTATTTTAATAGTCTTTTATTTTCAAAAGCTCAGACTTCATTTATCTTTAACGGTAATTACACTAAGTTGGTAGGCTAACCATCATGGTAACAAGAGTCATACTGTTATTGGTGCCATGCGGATGTTATCCAAGGTCACCAGATTTCAAAATAGCACCTCGTAGGCCCTGTGGCGCCAAAGGTGTTATTCATTTTCATCTGTAACATATATATATATATATTGTGTAATACAACGAATTTGTTCCATGTTTGCCGCATTTGTCGAGCCCCGATTTGTCTAGAAGAATTTCATCCACAGATATTCCAACTTGTAACTTTTGGATGTGGACAGATAGTCGGCTGACAGTTCACTGTCGGAGAAACAGCAGAGGCCGAGACTTCCTTGAAACATTCAGGCATTTTTTTCTGAAGAGGGACTACATATGAACTCGTGGTTATGTTCATAGACGAGGCATAGACGGGTTATATCAGAAACTTAGTGAACTTTATTAGCCATTTGGGGGAACTATTATTAGCCACTTGAGACTCGTGAGAATATCTCTCGTGGACTAGTACTCCGACCCGGGAGAGTTTCAGATCAGGATGCTTTCATACGTAACCATGCCCATACCATATTTGTATTAGTAGCCTGTGCATTGGATAATTGATGAATTATTTTGTTGTTCAACTAGGTCAAATGCATATATTGTGTATCTGAGAAATACACCTGTTACTTCATGTTTGGAATAAATTCACGGAGAATTGGAGAAGGAAAAAAGCTAACATTTGACTTTGGTCTGGCCTTATTTTGGCGCCAATTTCGAACCAGCCAACGCGACGTTTTCTATCTTCTGTGTATATCAATCAGAAAAATAACAACAGTAAAACTGTGAATGAAATTGTCTGGTGGTTTCATATATGTTCTCCTATACAAAGCTGTGACACAATATATCCAAAGTTCCGAGATTCATATATATCGTAATCCACGAACTCGAGCTCAGTGAGTTTGTTTGACAGAGGAGAACAGGGTAACACAATGAAATTGCTTGAGATTCCAAAGTTGGGGCATAAAGTTTATGTTAATTAGGCTAGGCATTTGTTTAACAGACCTGTTTTTCATGAAATGAAAATTATTTTTGGATCGGACAGAATGACAATTTATGATCCTGCACACTTACTGCGCTCCTGTAATCGTATGTATGTTCTCAAGACGTTGCGGTCGAACGATGTAAAAGAGTAAAAACCTCTTTGTAGGATTCCTTTATATTGTAGGAGACTGCATTAGTATTTATATATACGACTCAAATATTAGAGCTTCTTTAAAAGTGACATTTACCAACTATGGAATTCAAGGTATGGTGCCCAATAAAATCGAATCAAACATGCTCGTGTTTACTCAGCCATGAATGTGAATTTGAGGGAACGATAATAGAATTATCTTTTCGCGTGATGCAATGTTTATCTTGCTTCTTTCTATAACATAATTACGTATGACAGCCACACAGAAACGTATACAATTTACTATTGAACAAACCTGAATATATAAAACAAATATCAGACACAATGAATATCATCCTATTTCCGCAAACATCTGAAGATACTCGAATATACACAGTAATTATTCTAGTAATATTTTTGTAGAGATTGAAAAGGGGAATACGCATGGGATGCTAATCGAATATGCAGACCTTTTTAGACTATATTATTTTGACCTTTTCGTCTACATAAAGACCTTCTTTGTAAATATAAATGACGTCCTTTCCCTCTCACGTGTGGCCATCTGCAATGTACCGTACCCTTTTAAACATCTAAATTATGCGTTATTCCTAATTGAACTGGGGGCAGGTCTATTACTGACAATGCTCAATAACAAATTCAAGTTGACTTTTATGAGAGAAAATGATCGGGGAAATATATATCATCCTGTGGATGACATCAAAATATCTGTGTAGGCCTTTATCAAATGTGGAATGATTAAATGCCAAGAAACTGTAGGTGTGTGATTCTGAAACCATCAAGACATAATTCAGGGTAAAGACAAATTTGTTAACATTTTTACCCTTGCTAACCTCTAATTGCTTTGGAACTCCCACCAAAAGAGCCCACTTTCTGGGAAACATTTGAATTTCATGAACGTTTGAAATAAAAGTCACTAAGATAAGCATTGACCAGAATATGACCTCTAAAATGACCATTGACTCTAAGTCTCCTTTAATCGTATGAATGTTCTCAAGACATTGCGGTCGATCGATGTAAAAGAGTAAAAACCTCTTCGTAGGATTCATTTATATTGTAGGAGACTGCATTAGTATTTATATATACGACTCAAATAGTAGAGCTTCTTTAAAAGTGACATTTACCAACTATGGAATTCAAGGTATGGTGCCCAATAAAATCGAATCAAACATGCTCGTGTTTACTCAGCCATGAATGTGAATTTGAGGGAACGATAATAGAATTATCTTTTCGCGTGATGCAATGTTTATCTTGCTTCTTTCTATAACATAATTACGTATGACAGCCACACAGAAACGTATACAATTTACTATTGAACAAACCTGAATATATAAAACGAATATCAGACACAATGAATATCATCTTATTTCCTCAAACATCTGAAGATACTCGAATATACACAGTAATTATCCCAGTAATATTTTTGTGGAGATTGAAAAGGGGGAATACGCAAGGGATGCTAATCGAACATGCAAACCTTTTTAGACTATATTATTTTGACTTTTTCGTCTACATAACCTTTTTTATATAAATGACGTTCTTTCCCTCTCACGTGTGGCCATCTGCAATGTACCGTACCCTCAAACATCTGAGCAAGGCACTCCGTCTCCCCCGCTCCTCTCTACTCAGGTGCAAATTGGGGACCCTTCGAGGTGTAACTTGTGAATTTAATGCTGATCTCGATCTGCAGCCGTACTCACGTATGTGTGGGTCATACGAGTTACACCAATGACCAGGGGTAATATCCAGGGTAATATCCGTAAATCGCTTTGAGACTGACATCGTCGGTATAAGGCGCTATATTATTATATATGAACTTTGACGTCTGATTTTTCAATTATTGTTGTGTCTATAAGTTTTATCAAAATCCATAATCGCACCTAAGCATATGGTTAATCTGAACAAAATATTGACAGAAAAATAGTGAGAAACGGAGCATGTTTACAATAGCTCACAGCCTCACATTAGCAAGCATTGTGAGCTAAAAACGGGAACGTTCGTCAGCGTTGGACGAAGATGGTTTGACAAAGTTTTCATAACGTTATACAGGAATTTTGCACCCCAGAATATGTCAGTGTTGCTTCAAGTTTAATTTTAATATGAACGCCCATATAATCTGGAATGCTCCCTCTTGAGATAGTCTGCTCCTTCTGTCGACATGTTGAGACAACGGTTAGAAACTCATTTATCCCGTTCTTATTTTCTATTGTACAGCGCTATGGACAGTTTTTTCTAGATATATTATTTATGTATTGCCCGAGTTTACATACACTGCATTCATTGTTAGTTGTAACATCAATAACATGATGACATGATATTATCATCAAATGATAATTACAAACCAGATGAAGCTATATGACTCTACAATCTACTCATGCAGCTGTGTGCCTACATCGCTATTCTAGGGCCGATGCGCACACATGCTGAGATAGCATATTCCAGGCACGTGAAGCACGGTGGTTTGGGTGCGGTGGTGAGGGATACGCAACCCGTATATATATATATATATATAAGGTGCTTTCATTCGGGAGAAGATCGAATCATGTGGTAATAATACTCGTCAACTTTTTGCTACCGTTGCCAACATCACTGGCACTAAAAAGTCGAATCCTCTACCAGAGGGTGTATCAGATGAACAACTGGCTGATGACTTCGCCGAGTACTTCTATAACAAGGTTGATACCCTACGTGGAGTTCTCGAGCAACATCCTATCTTTATTCCACCCGAGGTAGACGTACCACCATTTGTTTCATTCTCCAACATGGATGTGTCCACGGTTTCAACACTTATTCAGAATGTTAAGCCCATAACTTGCGATTCCGATCCCTCACGTCGTCTATTGTTAAAACCCATTGTGACATATTTGCCCCGGTATTCTGCAAAATAATTAACACATCTCTCTCCATTGGTGAATTTCACTCTGATTGGAAACAGGCTATTGTCAAGCCGCTTAAAAAAAATCTAACCCGATCACATCAAGAAGAACTATCGCCCGGTTAGCAATCTTTCGTTTCTTTCGAAAATAGTGGAAAAGGCTTCCCTATTTAGTTTTACTGAGCATATGGACAGTCATGGTCTCCTCCCCTCATACCAAAGTGCCTATAGGGTTAATCACAGTACGGAAACACTTGTGGTGAATCTATACAATGACATTATGTGTAATATGGAGCGCCAGTTACTAACTCCACTGGCAGCAATGGATCTAAGTTCAGCGTTTGACACGGTCAATCATCAGTTGTTACTGAACATTCTTGAAAGATGTTTTGGTGTTCGCGAAATAGCCAAAAGATGGATAGCGTCCTATTTATCTGATAGACAATTTAATGTTTGTATAAACAAATCTCTTTCTATGCCAGTTATAGTCAATTTTTCAGTACCACAGGGTAGTATAAACGGACCAGTGTATTGCACTTGTTATTTTAGTACAATGAACACATGTATCAATGATGGCCAATCTCTCATTGGGTATGCTAATGACCACAGCATTTACACTAGTTTCAAAGCTGGAGACATTACTGCCGAACTAGATGCAATAACGAATCTTTGGAAAAGGTTAAAGACTGGATGCAGGGTAATCGCCTCAAAATGAATGATGAGAAATCCGAATTCATTATCTTCGGAAGCAGTCGCCAACTACCAAAGTGTAATACGAACGTTCTATCCATTGGTGACATTTCCGTTCGTCGGTCGGACAGTGTTAAACTACTTGGTATATTTATGGACGAAACCCTTAATCTTAAGCATCACATTTCTATGAAAGCACGGTCGTCTGCCCTCTCTATGTTTAATTTAAAGAAGATCCGTCAATATCTTGACAGATCGACATGTCTCAAAATTACCAATGCCATGATTTTTCGCACATGGATTATTGCAATGGTCTTTTCATTAACCTCCCAGATTCTACATTACATCCTCTCAAGAGGATTCAAAATTTTACTGCAAAGATTATTCTTGGCAGATCAAATTTTGACAGTGCCTCAGAAGCTCTAAAAGAGCTGCATGTCCCTCCCATCAATGTCCGTGCCGAGTATAAGACTCTTCTTCTTGTGTTTAGGTGTCTTCACAATTTGGCACCAAACTATCTGTCCGAATTGCTAGAATTTAAAATATGCATTTATTCAACAAGATCTTCAAAGGGCATACTTCCTAAGGTTCCATTCACTAGTCGCAAATCTTTTACGGATTGTTCTTTTAGTGTTGCCGGTCCCAAACTCTGGAATGCCCTTCCCGTCGATATTAGGCGATCAGAAACGATCCAATCTTTCAAGGTGGCTTCGAAAACCCACTTATTCAACAAATCGTTTTCCTAATATATGTTTTTATCTTTGTACAGCGCCATTGAATGTGTTTCACAGTAATGTGCGCCATATCAAGTTTTTCAACCTTAACCTTAACCTTATATATCTGTCTATCTGTCTATCTCCATAGCCAGAGGGCCGTTTGGGCGACATGATGAAAATACACAAGCTTCCACAATGTTCGATCTTCAGCTGTTCTAATGAGCTGGTTGAAGTCCATTTCAGTCCAGCCTTTTATGTTGTCAATCCAGGTTTTAACAGGTCTGCCTCTTCTGCGTACCCCATCTGTCGCTCCTTGCAATATAGTGTTTGCCAGGCTGTACTTCTGCCAAAAACATGACCAAACCACTGGAGTTCTCTTCTTTACACGACTGATGAGAGGTTCCTGTTCCAATACCAAGTTCTCCACTG
>JAODUJ010089838.1:0-17490 GCA_027564615.1 Psolus chitonoides | reverse complement strand
CACCATTTTGCATCTAAGCCCCCTTCTGAGAGCAAAATTTTCCAGAGGGGAGGGGAACACTTAGACCCCTCCCCCGTACGGCCATCACTGTCTGGGCCGAGCATCATCAAAACCACCCCCTTGGAAAAAAACCTGGATCCGCCCCTGAGTGTTCAATGTATGTGCAGTGTTCCTAAGCAACTGATTCTTATTTCGTACATTCTATTCGTTCTGTGTGGACATTTTTCGTTTTTTAAATTGAGTATGTTTTATTCATTAGTGTACGTTGATAAAAAAAATAATAAATAGATCGCACCATTGTGCATCTGGGCTAAGCACCCAGAATTACCCAAAAATCGGGACTGGGGGAGGGGGAACCCCATCCCTTATACCTCTCGCCCATGACACATAACAAAGGTCACCCCTCCCCATTTGCGAATTCCTGGATCCACGGAACAAACTTCTGCAATGAACTCTCGATCCCAGCTTTAATTAGGCCTTTTACCCCGGTCTACCATAACACTGAAACAAAAGTTACTAAAAGTAGCTAATAGCTTATTCAACTTTGGAATATTCTGTGCCGATGAACGGTGAAAGCAATCATATGCTTGTTCTATTTTTAGACTTCGGGCAATTTAATTAGCCTAAATAAAAACTTTTGTATTTTGGGGCCATCTTTCATTGAACTATCTTGTTTGAAATAATTAGCAAAATGCATTATTTATTTTATTTAACAAATATATGACCAAAGATGGTCAGGATGGTGTAGGCTACGTGGCTTGCACGTGGACCATTCACTTATAATTATAATGAAAACGTTTTCATCTAGCCGAAACATTAAACAGATATGTTTAGGAACCACACGGAAGCCTACATTGATATCATCGGACAATCAATTACTCATATTAGGCCTAATAATCATTTGGTCGGATGATGGAAAAGTACATTCGTATATCGTGTTATCAATATCCTTTACATATCAGCATAATTATTTATATTTATCATTCCTCTTATATTTTATCCTGTATTTACTATAGTAGGCCAAGAGGAAATGAAACCGGCTTTAAGAAAAACCTATAATCCGTTCAATATTAAATAAATATGAATAAGATAAGTTTCGTAAGTACTTAAAATAGTTTCGTTTGTAACATAAAACGGCACTTTTTTCGTTCTCAACGTCGCGCACATTCCAAATGTAGTATGCTATCTGCACTAGTTTGCGAAACCTAGTCTAGTGGCGGCGACACACACTCACGTTTCAAGCCATTAAACCTTCAGGTTTTAGTTAATCTACTTTCGTAGCCGTAGGGGGATTTAGGCGGACAATGGTCTATTCCGAGAGATCTACTCGAAAACAACTCTAAGGCCGAATTGAATGGACCCCATTCAACACCAATTCAATAGGACCCTATCAAGCACCCACCGGCATCCACGCATTAGTTCCCAAACTGAATAGCGCACCGTAATTAGGAATTTGTTTTTCAAAAGGAGCCAATCTTACTTATAAATGAGAAAAAACACCGCTCGCTTTTCAAAGCTCTGGTTAACTAAAAGTTGTTAAAAGATTCTGTAGTCAACCAATGTTGAGGGTTTTTTAAATGTAGAAATAATGAAAAATAAAAAACCCAGAAAATCCGCGGTAATGTTTAACTCCGTTGAAATCTAGTGGAGTAATTTAGGGGAAAACCATCGTGTGAAGGTATGCTGGTGGTATAGGAGCGGAGAGCTCGCATGATTAACGCGGGAGTTTAATTTCATATAGGCTATAGTACAAAATATGCAACGTTAAAAATAAATTGACATTGTTAAGATGTGGAAGTCGAATCCTAAGATCTGGTTTTTCTATAGACAAACTTCTAAATTCGTTTGTATGAGAATAGTTTTACAAAACAAAATCTAGCAATTTGATTTTTTTTCTTATGAGTAAAAGACCCATTTCGAATTCTCTATATAAAGCAATACCGTAACATTTTATAACACAGTATTAGTAAAAAAGAAAAAAGGATCCTTCTAAAAATATTATTAGGCCTATGTGATTATATAAACCTAAACGAATTTAATTTCGATAGTTATAATAAGTAATTCTATAAAAAAAAATCATTTCATTTCACTACATATTACATTTCAAAAGTAAATAGTCCGTTTTTATGAGAACTTCAGGAAGCTCACCTTTCCAGTTTTTGAATTTACTTTTTCAAATCGGGTAAAATCATCATAAAATGCCTACCTACGGTAAGGTACATTAGGGCCTACTCATTTTGACTGTGTGTATTTTCAAGTCGAAATTAAACTCAAAAGATTACTTGTCTGAGTAGGCTAGGCCCCTACTATAGCTATATGGTTTCTTTGTAAATAATAAAACTGTTGGCTGAATTCAAGTATTAAGGTGACTGGGATATAGTGGGGTAATCTCATAGCTGATATTCCATGAGATCCATATACAAAATACTCCGTGATGACAAGAAAATGGAAATAAAATAAGACACAAAATAGGTACAAGGGCAAATAGCCTGTAGGAACAATCATATCGAAAAAAAACAAAAGTTCACAAAAACATTAAATCAAAACAAACAAAACTTAAAATAAACCAAACCTAAGAATTATACAATTTGAAAAATAACAAAAGCAAGAAAAAAAGCAGACAAATATACATAAGGACAAAAACAAGGACAAAAACAGAAGCAATCATAACATGAATCTAAACAGCATTATTTAATTATAAAATAACGTTAAAGAAAACAACATAAAAACCGCTATACAAAATCGTTCAAACACGGCGATTGAAGCTGTCAAGGCTTATTAACATTACCGGTGGTCACGATCATATTTTTCTTCAAAGTACTCCCAATCCCTTCCTCTGGCCCAACAATTGCAAAAACATTATGTCGACTTGACATTATCACATATTTTCTGAAAGTCAATTCCATTGAATTCAATAATCTTCTCTACAAGTTGATTTGAATGTAAAAATGCGTGGACGTGGGGGAGGGGTGCGCTCGGTTGACGTCGGCCGCGTACCGTCAAAGAAAGTTCCCTCCCACCAATACTAGACCATGCATTCCAAATGTTGAAGAGGTAAATGCACTAGATTATCAGGTAGGCTAACGGAATAACCTTTTTTTGTAGAGTGAAATACTGCAATATATTTTGGACCGATGTTCGCCAACAATTAATGAAGGGAACAATCGCTCCAGAGGCAGCAACAATTCTACTCGTTTTCACTCTCGAAGGGTTTCCAAGCTGGATATCACTGGACTAGAATATTGCTATGTCGCCATCTATTTTACGGTGCCGCAGAAAAGTAGATTTCTGATTGAAGTAATTTGCAGTGAAATGTCACGTCTTATTAAAGGAGTACGAGGCGCGAGGGCAAAGGTTACCTCACGATCGTCGTTGAAATGTTTTTTTTACTGAAAATAGGTTACTGTTTTTACCCCCCCCCCCTTTCTACCACCATCTAGGCAATTAGTATCCGAAATGTGACAGAAAATGGTCCCCTAAAAATATGCCCGTACGAATAAGACGGTTTGTTAGTCGGTAAGGAAGTCACTGCGGGGGGGGGGGGGATTAAGATGCTCGACGAACCTCAGTACCTTACAAAACCAAATCGAAGACTGCAAGATGAAGGACTACATGTGTGTTTATTACTTTTCGAAGCAAAGCTCACAGACCCGAATAATTTTCCATTCTCCGCTTGTTTTTATTCCTTGGCGTCAGCCGGAGGAATCTATGCGATCACGACTGCGTGTGTATGTATGTATGTTTGCGTGCGTGTGTATATGTGTGTATGTGTGTGTCTGTGACACTTGCTTGTAACAACGTTTCCACAGGAGTTCCAAGCCGGTTTGATATACTCGGCTATGTGTTCCCAATATTTTGAAGGAGGTCATCGGAGGTCAACATGTCAAACACTGAAAACCTTGTAACCACATTATCTCGGCCATTCTATAGTGGATTGAACTCATACATGGTATGTGCATTGCCAATATTGAGTAGATAATGTCTGTCGTTTTTACTTGGAATGAGCTCAAAGGTCATTGAGGTCAACATGGGTCAACAGGGGTCAAACACTGAACACCTTGTAACCACATTATCCCAGCCGTCACGTCCATACAGTGGATTAATGTCGTACTTTGTATGTGTATTCTCCGAACTAAGTAGATGATCCCTGTTGATTTTGATGAGGGTTAAACGTCATTTGAGGTCAACAGTGGTCAAACAATGAAAACCTTGTAACCCCATTATCTCAGCCGTCCTACAGTGGATTAATCTCATACGGTACTTGGTATATGTATTCCCCACAGACTGAGATGATCCCTATTGATTTTGAAGGAGGTCAAAGGTCATAGAGGTTAACAAAAACTGAAACCTTGTCTCACACAACCAGGTTGACGAACAGGGGCGTACATACACCAACTTTCAGGGGGTGTCAATTGATTTTGAGACCGACTAGCTTCTTTGAGACCGACTTTCAGTGACGTGGCCGCAGGGTTCGAAAGGGGAGCAGTTAAGTATGAACGCGCGTTATTTGATCTATAAATACAACTGTAGCCTACTATGCTCAAGTAGAATTTCAGATGTCAATTAGTAGCCCCAATGGTTCCAACTTACCCAACCCATAAGAAATATCTAACCTGAACTGGGCCCTTAGCCAGGTGTTTTGCTGATGGAGATCATTTTGCCGTCTGGCAGAAACTCAATCGCCGTCCTGGGGAGGGATCTAAGGGGAGGGGGTGTCCCTGAAAATTTTTGGAATAATAAGGGTACTTGGAAATTGGTGCAGTATTTTTTCAATTTTAAAGTAAATTCATATTCATTTTTGTTTTGCCTGATCCATGCCTGGCTATGTGCCTGAGCGGAACTGTTTTTCTCCTGTCATTTATTCCAGTTATAGGCTATCACAGTTATGACCATGGGTGTGAAAATCTGATTTCGGACTGACCGACTTGGAGTCGTTTGGGGATTCCTGATTTTCACTGTATTGACGCCCCTGTACATAAGGTATCCCAGTATAGCCTCTATGAAATTACACGAGAAGGAAAGTAGACATTGTTAAGGGAATATTATAGAATAGTAGCCTATGACTGCTATAGTGAATGGAAGAACATGTAGATATACTGAATATTCAAAACAAAAATGAACATGGAGAAACGGAACGAATTATTGCTATACGCTAACAAGCTCACACAAACTTACATGGGCTATATGCTATGGTATACCAGTACATACGTGTGACATGGGATGCGCATGGAACGAAGGGATAATAGACTGTGCGCGCGCGTTTTTAATTGGAAACTTTTAGTGGGCTTCTGAATAAATACCAACCAGTGGCGCCAGTGGTTGGAGACCGACTTTAAATCGCCCGGAGACCGACTTCTGATTTTCACCGGGGTGTTATTTCTCATTATTTATAGGCTATAGTATATCACTCTACAAATTTAATTTATCCAGATCCAGGCATCATTTTGACTAAACATAGTAAAAATGATGTCTCTGTTGACTAATTAACGTTATCTGGACTAATTATTTTTAGAGTGTACCCATTCCAATCACGCACATAAACAATTAGTCAAAATCCCTACACGATGAATATTCACAGGCCGGTGCACTCCTTTTCATCAAAGTGGAGCATTGAACTAATTCGGCAAAAATCCCCGATTTTTTTTCTTTTTTCTATTACTGTGTGTAGTAACCTGTGGTACAAAGGCCAAATATTGAATTATTCAACTAAATTGGTTAAATAACTTTCAGAGAGATAAATTAAAAATTCAACTACATTGGTGACCCTAATTTTGTTCACTTTCTGCATAATGTGATAGCGTGCATGTATTAAAACTATTACTGTAATAATATGTACGGTACCGTCTATTTGTAACAGTTGAACATGCTCACCAATTGAAAAATATTTGTGTAGGTCTGACCAGTGAACTGCTTTTTGGACTTTTCATGAGCGAATAAAAACGCACATGAAACAGAGGTAGGTCTACTTCAGGAGTTGGTCGTTGGCAGGTTCAGTAGAAATTAAATCCTGTGATCATCTTGATATCATCAACTATCATGGGTCAAATAAAATTTCTTTCTATGGTGGGCGATTTCCCCACCGAAGCGGAAAAATGAGAAGAAAGGAAAAACAGAGGCTGACAGAGAACTTGCCCTATACCTAAATCAACATCAGGGTTGGCTATACCCCTGTTTAGTATTAATCAACATCAGCCTGGTTGGCTATACCCATGCTCAGTATTATTAATCAACATCGGGGTTGGCTATACCCCTGTTCAGTATTATTAGGCAACATCAGGGTTGGCTATACCTGTTTAGTCCAGATGAAATGCTAAAGCATGCACAATGTGGCACCTGAAGGCTGAAGTACGCATGCCATGCATCAGAGTTTGTTGTTAAATAGATTGTAGCCTATATAATGTAGACATATTAATAAACGTGTTCACAGCCTATCCATGGCTATACTATAGGCTACTGTATAATATATACAATGACTTCATATACTAAGCCCGTGATAGTCTGAACCTAATCGAAATCGTCACCAGTGGCGTGGCATTGATCGATATTGATCGATATATTAACGAAGGATACAATGTTGTGAAAGTATATCCATACCGGTTGATTATCGTGCAGTACAATATGGCTCTATAGTTTTACTGTATATATAGCCTATATAGAGCTATATCGTGTGCAGACCTATATGTCTGTTTTAAAGTCTCAATCAAGATTTAAAATATTATATTCAGCTAAAAATAATATTTGTGGAATCAAGATAATTACGAGTAAAACTTTCTTGTCATGCATAGCTTCAAAGCAAAATCTTTATTTTACTTGTCCACGAAGTTCAAAAAGCAAACATTTTGATACATTTTATAATTGATGGCAGGTACCGTACTTGATCTTATTCGTATCCGCTGCAGATTGTGGTCTATTAGGCCTACTGCTTCAGTGGAAAGTTAGCATAATCTCTTGCATTCTACGTTCAGGTCCAGAATGTGGCTTTAACCAAAAAAGTACGGTAACCTTTTTTTTTTATAAAGAGGAACTTATTTCCCTCTAAGTAGCCTACAATGAAAATAACCAGTATTTAAATTATTTGAAAATAATGCCAGTCATTTTCCAAAATTGAAACACTTCCTACAACGAGTCTACAGACTGAAAGAAAAGAATCATGCCTAATGTTGATCATATATATAGAAAAAAAACTTCGTTTGAAAAGAATATAATTTGGACACTTATATAAGGTCCGAATGAGAAAACCAATTATTTGTAATAAATATAGCAAATGAATTATCAGCTAATATTCGAAGCAGACGTAGCCTATATATACGTCTCATCAGGATTTCATTTGATGTATCGCAACTCATAATGTTCACAAATCTATGTTTGCGGCACGAAAACATAATGGCACAGCTCGCATTACTTCACAGATTGTTTAAATCGCGACTTTTCTGAGCGAGTTCATGTTTAAAAATGTGGCCTATACTTCCATGATGAATTAGTTTGCACAATGTGAACACACAATTCATGTAGCTAAATTACAACCCAGACTCAAAGCTATCTACAGATCTATGAAAATATTAATAGAATGTCAAACGAGTGGTCATAATGTCGAGATAATGTTGTATCTCTTCATGTTGTGAACAATTGTGGTGTTGTTTCTTATTGGTAGAAATGCGACATTGGGTGATGGTAGTTCCGAGTTCGTAATCTATCATTTCCGAAAATGTAAAAAAAAATACATCATGCATCTTTTCATTTAAAATTAATCGACGATACCATAAACACATGATTACAACAGCGAATACACGCAGACAGCTGGGTATCAAGTACGGTACTATATAGGCCTAATCAGATAATATGCCCTCATGGAACCTGTGGAAAGTCAATGTTAGTTTAACACAGTTTCTGCGTTTAATGAGTGATCATGATTGTGTGACCCGTTTTTATTTATTCATTATTATATTTGTTCTAGCCTGCACTAAATCAATATTGCCATGTGTAAGCTTGTATAACACGATTGTGGTTCACCGACCGAGGTGCGGGTGCACGCCCACGGGGGCTGGCCCGCATGAGTCGTTGCACAAGTTTACGGCAATAAAGTTTAACTTGAAAATTTGAAATCCTGTTTAGTCATAATTTCAAGGTTAAAATCTCATCAGTTGAAAATGATCAATTTTTATGATTAGCCTGTTTCAACTTTTATTTCAATTCGATGATACACTCAGAACTTTCTACGAAACAAATTAGATCAACTTTAACTTTATTATAGTATAAACAATTATGTGCATGGTTTTAATCAAATAGGACTTGGCTATTGATCGAATACAAATGCATCTTTGTAAGCAAAAATGAGTTTCTATCTGGGCCAACAAACACTGATTTTGGACTTTACAGAGGTTTAGACGACAACAATGAATGTTAGAATCTTATTTTGCTCACGGGTAAAAACCCTTCGAAAGATTTGTACAAAGTGTAAACTTCTGATGATTCAATAAGACGAAAAATTACATTGCTTTCACTCTAAAAAAATAATTAGTCGAGCTAATTAGTCAACAGAGACATCATTGATGTGTCTGTTGACTATAATTAACGTTAGCTCGACTAATATTTTTTGAGAGTTATCATGATTTTTGAAGTCCATTCGGGATAACATTGTCAGTTTTTAATTTATTTATTTTTCGAAGTTGGTTGACATTATTCATTATAATTTCAATATTTAGGCATCTGGTCACATATGTGATGTTTAATGGCATTACACTCAAGTTGATAAACTTCTTCATCTGTTCATGATATCCACGCTTATAATCAAACCATCATCACAGGAATTCGGAAGTAGTTAACATTTTTTACACAGTGGATGATAGGCTATTATAATTCAAGGATTCTGTGCAAAGAAAAGTTTACGAGAATATGAATAATCCAGTTATGAGGAAGGGCATACCGTTACATTTATGACGAAATGAGATTTGATTAATCTGCACATTTTTAAAGTGGCATATTGCCATTGCGTCTCTTTCTTTTGCAACAACATTTTGAAAAAAACTTTTTCTCTGCATTGTCGGATACCGTACTTTGCGGTAGAACTAACTCATTTTTTGCAACTTATAGCCTGAAATGATTACATAAGTAATGGGTGTTTGGCTAATTAATACCTCATTAATAATTTGTCGTCCCGACTAAATATTTTCGTTTGACCTTTCATCCGATTTGAAAGGTCCACCTGTTCGAGCTAGCGTGCGGTGCCCCCCCCCCCTCACGGGGTGCCCCCCCCCCTCACGGGCACCAAACGTTTTGCTTACATTCACTCTAAAATTGATTAGTTCAGATAACGTTCTGGACTGAGGAATTAGTCCAGATAGCCTAACCTTAATTAGCCAACAGAGACATTGTTTTGAATAGTGTCAAAATAATGTCTCTGTTGACCATTAAATTAACGTTATCTGGACTAATTCATTTTCAGAATGTTGTAGGTACGGCTGTGTTCCATCACATGAGTGAAATAACATAGAATGACATATCTGTGCCTATAGCAGCCTATACTCTAAAAACAGTTGGGTGAAAAGTGTTGGGCAAAATCCAAAGTGCCCAACTTGGGCAATTCTTTAACCAACAAATTGGTAAACATGCACATTACCTATTTTGTTGGTTAACTTAAGGTTAATTGGGTAAAATCCAAAGCCGTCCGCACTTGTACCCAGGTTGATTGAAAGTGTTGGGGGCAAAATCGAAAGTGCCGAACTTGGGCAATTTGCTAACTAACAAATTGGTGAAACAAATTATGCAAATTAGGTGTATATCAATTCAATGATTACAGCTGTAGTGGAATATTTCGATAAATAACATAGTCAATGGAGTTTTGATGAGGAAATAATTAATGACGCTTATCGAATAGCCTATGCCCAAAAAATAAGTAGGTCAATAATATCGATTCAATCAAACAGGCATGTTATTCACTGTCTACGTTTTGGGAAACTCTTTAAGATAGTGTCAGTATAATGCAACATTAA
This sequence comes from Psolus chitonoides, assembly GCA_027564615.1. Classification (NCBI taxonomy): domain Eukaryota; kingdom Metazoa; phylum Echinodermata; class Holothuroidea; order Dendrochirotida; family Psolidae; genus Psolus; species Psolus chitonoides. The sequence continues at coordinate 7,501 of JAODUJ010089838.1, read as the reverse complement.
GCTACCCTGATGAGTTTAATATTTTTGTCACAAATGATATAGCCTATCATATGAACAGAGTAATTCTCTGTTTGTGTTGAGGTATTTCATTCACCTGTATGCAGTGTGCACCTTGTTAACACAGAATAAGATCATTCTGACAGTCTGACTTGGTGAGGCACTTTTATGCTCAGAATCAGTCAAGTGGCATACGGACCCTACAGTTGCGTAAAATATTGCCCAGCACTGTTGGGTAAAGTTGTTAGGCAGAAGTGCTGGTGATAATTTTAATCATATGTTGGGCAACATCATTAACCAACAAGGTTGGGCACTTTTTTGCCCAGAATCGGTCAGGTGGCATGCGGGCCCAACGGTTGTGTACAAAAATGCCCAGGTTGGGCAATGTTGTGCCCAACAGTTTTTAGAGTGCCTTAATCTGTTTAATTAGTTCGAATTCTCTGATAACAATCCGGAAATATACTGGCAAACGACACGCTAAAAGCTGCTCTTACCAAGAATAACTTCCTATTTTATACCGAGGAACATTTATTAGCATGCTGCTAATTGATATGAAATGGTCGTACAAACGGAATGTGCCCCTTTAATTAGACATATCTCTAGAACATGAGATAATAATAACATGTCAGTTAAAGCTGCTGCAGTAATTACACAGAAAAATATCCATTATTATTTTCATTCTATAGCTCTGTCAGAATTATGTTATCTTTGAAAGGACCGATATAGAAATATTGCGAGAAACAAAAATAGCAACCAGACTTATTTAAAGAAATAACGGGAATGTAACTCACGGGATTTCCTCAAATGGTCGTATAGGGCCCATTTATAGCGAATAATCAATAAATGAAAATTCTGCTAACAATTGAAAAATGAGAATAGTTACCGAACGAATTTCAAGGAAAATTTGTTCCTGCACGGGCAGACTGGTTTCGTCACCAACATGAATTTGCAGGAATGACCAATCCAATATTTCGTTATTAAATGAAGTTCCAGTACAGTGAAAGCTGATGATTTTCCACAACTAACACTTTCCTCCAATGGTTGTGATTTTTTCAAATGTTTTTCTCATTTGGGATAAATGAATTTACAGCAATGATCCAAAATAATTCTTTCTTGCTGGAAGCTCCAGTCTGCTAGCTCGACGGAAATCATGGTGGAAATAACCGATACTATGCATTTCTATAAGAGGCATTAACATGTTTCCGGGCGTGGGTGCACCGCGCGCGAAAAAAGGCGATCATGTATCGATTTTTCGCATTTCCGCGTGCGGTAATCTATACAAGTACACAAAGTAAATTCACAACGAGCCAAGATGTCTCGAAGAAATGGCATAACTAAGCTCACAACAAATCGCGCGTGGATTTTTTTTCGCGCGGAATGCCGCGTACATGATAATAACGAGAACCCTGGTATCCTGATCCTCTCGACACTGCTCGATGGCATTACCCTTTAACCATATCTCTTTCCCTGGCCACGCATAGCTCGAGACTACCAGTATAGATGCCTCAAATTTCGAGCATCGGGATGCAGGGGCACTGTGGCGTGACGATCCCGGGCTGTTGCGAACAAGAGGACAGACTTAAGCCTCAGCCCGGCCATAGTCGCGCAAATTCCCCTTGCCTAATGTTAGCTATGCATGCATGGGAGACTAAGATCTAAGTGTTCATCAGTTTGTGATTAAAACTCCATTATGTTTACGGAATGACCATACGAGAGGGCAGGTGAGTTCGGGGAGGGGAGGAGGGGTCGGTTTGATGAGTGATATTCGTATAGACTGCACGTTAATTATTTTGCAGTTGTGATAATTTTGCATGTCATTGAAATCAGCACCATCAACCATGTTAATATTTAACAATTCATATAACGTCTGTCTGTCCAGAAAGTGAATTAAATAACTTCATATGTATTAGTAACGTAAGACGGAGAATTTCTTACAAAAATCGAGCCGAAATATCCCGTAAGCTTTGAAGAATAATTATCTCAATAAAGCAATACATAATTAACCATATAGCATTGGCATGATAGCGCTTTGTGAACGTTAAGCCTTCCAAAACCTCCGGTTCTAATAAAAATTCAGCCAAAATCCGGCTGCTGAAAAACGGTTTTCGCAGTGTTCTATATTTAACACATCAGTACTACGTCAATGGGCACTTTTCTTGATATATTAATAAATATATAGTGGTTTTGACGTCCTAGCTACCGACGGATTTTACTGTACTGTACATTCCGCCCACACCAATATAGTGGTTGTCACTGCTCAACGCCTAGCCTAGGCGTGGCAGTACCACGCAGATGATGGTGCATACTGACACCACAATATAGTGGTTATTACTGCTCAGCACTGGTACCATAATACAGTGGTTATCACTGCTCAGCACCTAGGCGTGGCAGTACATATGATGGTGCACGCGGACACCACAATGCAGTGGTTATCACTGCTCAGCACCTAGGCGTGGCAGTACCACGCATATGATGGTGCATGCTGACACCACAATACAGTGGTTATCACTGCTCAACGCCTAGCCTAGGCGTGGCAGTACCACGCAGATGATGGTGCATGCTGGTACCATAATACAGTGGTTATCACTGCTCAGCACCTAGACGTGGCAGTACCACGCATATGATGGTGCATGCTGACACCACAATACAGTGGTCATCACTGCTCATCACCTAGAAGTAGCAGTATCACGCAAATGATGGTGCATGCTGACACCACAATACAGTGGGGTTATCACTGCTCATCACCTAGGGATAGCAGTATCACGCAGATGATGGTGCATGCTGACACCATAATATAGTGGTTATCACTGCTCAGCACCTAGCGGTAGCAGTATCACGCAGATGATGGTGCATGCTGACACCATAATACAGTGGTTAATACTGCTCAGCACCTAGGCGTAGCAGTATCACGCAAATGATGGTGCATGCTGGCACTACAATACAGTGGTTATCACTGCTCATCACCTAGGGGTAGCAGTATCACGCAGATGATGGTGCATGCAGACACCATAATACAGTGGTTATCACTGCTCATCACCTAGGGGTAACAGTATCACGCAGATGATGGTGCATGCTGACACCATAATACAATAGTTATCCCTGCTCATCACCTAGGGGTAGCAGTATCACGCAGATGGTGCATGCTGACACCATAATACAGTGGTTATCACTGCTCATCACCTAGGGGTAGCAGTATATCACGCAGATTATGGTGCATGCTGACACCATAATATAGTGGTTATCACTGCTCAGCACCTAGAAGTAGCAGTATATCACGCAGATGATGGTGCATGCTGACACCATAATACAGTGGTTATCACTGCTCATCACCTAGGGGTAGCAGTACCAGGCAGATGATGGTGCATGCTGACACCATAATATGAGTGGTTATTACTGCTCATCACCTAGGCGTAGCAGTACCGCGCAGATGATGCACACCAGATTGTGACCAGATTCTAGCCTAGCAGCAGGCAAAAAAATGTAACACAACACTGATGCAGCAAGCAGTTAAGGCAGGATGCGTGAGATCGGCAACCCTTTGCGTGATAGCGAGAGGGAAGCCAGGGTGCTTTAATTTGTACTCTTATGAACTATAATTCAAGAGTAATGTAATTGCCAAAAGACGTGACATTGTTGAATTGGTTGAACTTGTATAGGCCTACAATATTGGAGTTATGTTTTCATTCCGTTATTTCGTTCTATATGGAAATTGTTCTTTATTAGGTTATTTTACACCGAGTATGTTTCATTTATTGCTTTGCGTTAATCAGTCAATGTGGCGTGGTATTTATGCCTGCCTTGGTCATGGATCAGAAGTCGGAAACGAGATCTGATCCCAGCTTCAATTCTATTTTGTCAGTATTCAGTCTTTATACTTCATCGTGGCTGGTATAGGCTCGGCGATCGTGTTTGAAAAACCGACACTGACAACTTTGGTTGTTTTTTATATGTTTTCAATGACTATGATACCCGATTTTACCAATTATACCGATACAGAACCAAGCAAACATATTTCAGGATGTCTTCAGCCTAAAACATTGGAAAAATGTTTCTGCATATTCCAACATTACATAGCCGCTGTACTGAAGGGCCGGATCCACAAGTGCCCGAACTAAGTAGGTAGCCTACCGGTGTGCAGCAAAGCGGCGAGCTCCGCGTGATCATGAAAAAGTTGGCTAATATGTATTGTAAGATTCAGCACTATATAGGCAAAAACGTTTCGTTGTTCACATCGTTTTTACGACTTTTGCAGACTCTTTCCAACATACTTTCACGTTTTTAGCAGACTTTATCGAAGCAATCAATTCTTTAGTAGATTTAGCCAACTTCCGTTAACCAACTTTCTCAGTAGGCTACTACTTCTTACGACTTTGGCAGAAGTTTTTACCACTTTTCACACACTTTTTAACGTCTTTTAGCAGACAATTTGTTATCAGATCAGGTTACTTTCGTTAGCCTAATTTTCCTCAACTTTTTACGACGTTTGCAGACTTTTTAGCCGACGGTACTTTTTTAGCATATTTTAGCAGACACTCTTTAGCAGATTACGTTTCAGCAGATTTGGCAAACTGTTAGCAGATGGAGCAGACTTTTGTTAGCAGACTTTCCCACGACTTTGACATCCAGCAGACTTTAGCAGAGCAGAGCAGACCTTTTAAAACATATTTAGCAGACTTTTCAGCAGATTTAGCAGACTTTCTAGCAGATTCAACAGACACGTTTTTTGCAACTTTTGGGAGACTAATACATTTAAGACTTTAGCATACTTTTTACGACTTTTAAACAGACTATTTATCAGACAGTTTTAACAGACGATTTGTCAGATATTCGACAGACATTTTAGCAGACTTAGTAGACGTAAGGATACTTATTAGCAGACTTTAGTAGACTTTTCACAACTTTTCTGCTTTTAGCAGGTTATTTATCACATTTTAGCAGCCTTCTCTTTCAGCAGATGTAGCGGATTTTGTTTACGGTACCAAATTTAGCAGACATTTTGACAGATTTAGCAGCCTTTTTATCATTCTTTTCTACCATTTTCGGAAACGTCAAAATCGATCCAGCAGTCCTGGCGTTTTGTATGGCTTAATTAAAGCAAGATGTTTTCATCAATTTTTATCATAAAAATCTCGTGTGTGTCACCGATGGGACTACAAAAGATGCGTTCACAGTTAAGTTGCCGAATACGAGAAGTAACAAATGCTGACTTGACATTGCACGTGTTTTTTAACATTAAAATGTTTTGCCCTAAATCCTCGGAAAATACAAAAGTCGGATGCCGCCATATTCAATTAGTGACAACGCATCCTCATCCATCATTCTAGAAATATCGCTCCCTCGTCTAGACGAAGGAACAATTTTCAAAACGTGGTTACATGTGACTGCAGAAACTATTGTTTTGCACGTTGCTACTCCGTTTAATTTGCGCCATGCGATTCGGATTTATTGACACATATCAATATCCAAGTTGACTGATACATTATTTAATAAAAAGTACCGTACCTTAATTTCATTGACTTGTTATAGCTGGAATAGGAGGAGTACATGTAGGCCTATAGCTGAAAATGCATACCGTCGAGAAATCCAAAATAAATGACATAGGAAGTCGTCCTCGACGGAAAGTAACGCAACCTAATCTCTAATCAGGCAGTTTTTTTTATATCAAAATTGTAAATTGATGTGTTCAAGAACTGAGCACCAAAATGTACCAGAAATAGAACGCGTCTTGGTGTTCTGAACACTTAGTGTTATATTCCTGAACTTTCATTGCTATATTCTGAACACTTATATATGGGTACTAAATCTGAACGCTTAGCTGAACAGTCAATTTCTGAACACTTAGTATTCTATCCCTGAACACTTAGTGTTAATACATAAACACCTTAACACTAAGTTTTCTGAAATCAACGTTCTTGACACTGTAGTGTTCAATTTTTTTAACACCAGAATGTAACAGATATAGAACGCAAAAAGCGTCTAGAACCCGTCCATGTGTTCTCGGGGTCCCGGAATTTATATACATTTCTATAATCTGTCGTTACCCATGTTTTGTTACCAGAATTGTTCACAATACTTTATGACTATTTGTTACAAGTGACAAATCGCCGGTTTAATATTTTGAACACTCAGTGTTCACCACGATTTGCAGTATAGGTAAGCGATCTCCTGTATTGTCTGATAGCTCGTGGTGAAAGCAGCAGATTATCTTTGGACCCCCTCATCTTTGGACCCCCTGATCCCCTCATTCCCTAATTAATGAACAATTACATATAATTGAAATACAACAGCAACAAAAAATCCCAACATGCAATGTCCCAACATTTTTATATTAGGTGGAGAATAATTATGTCTTTTTTTTTGCTCGATTTTGCCAACACCTATGCAACTCGGTGTTGTGTGATCAAATGTATTGGGTAAACATGAATGGTCGTCTCAATGTACAATGCCCCGAAACAGCACGTACGGTACCGTAGTCGAGGAAAAATAAGGTTTATAACTTTTTGTCCCAGCATGCCTAGATATTAGGTTGCGAATGGGTCTTTTCTTCATTTTGATCATTTTTTTAACACCTATGCAACTGTTACATGACCAAATGTATTGGGTAAACATGGATTGTCCTCTTTTTGTACTATGCCCAAAACAGCACGTACGGTATTTATTGTACCGTTATCATTGAAGGCCTCGAAATGTTAAACTGTTCAAATAGGCTACACATCATGATCAGTCCACCGACCTCCCTCAATATACGTCGACAATGAGAAGACAATGCATTTTGGAAATTTCATGTACATCCCGAGTCGAGAAAAGTGATAAAATAATACAATTTAACTAATTCATATTTTTCTTCCACAATTTGCTTCCATTTCGTTCATTTGGAATGGGAAATTATTGCAGGATAATCTTGAAATTAGCTCTAATGCACAAATGAAACTGGGAATATCAGTTGTGAGAAACTTACTAGGCCTATTTTTAAATATTTGTTGAAAATCTGGGGGTGTTGGCTCAGATTATGGTTTTAGCAATAATTAGTAAATATACGTGAATACACGTATTTCAGTTCCAGACCGAACCAGAGTCCATTGAAGAGCTGATTAAGATTATATTTAAAAAAAAACTAAAACAATGAAGGACATAGCCTATATATATTCTGAAAACTATCAAATTTACGGTTGTTTAAAATCTAATAACTTGGTGAATAAAAATAAAAATAATTCGTCGATATTTCGAGAGAAAAAGGTGGGTTCTCGGACCGAATGCGAAATTATTGCAAGATATTCTTGGAATTGGTTGAAATGCATTCTCCACTAATCAAACTGGGAATACCCAGGGTTGGCAAAAATCCGGGAAATATTAATATTTCCCGGCCTGGGCGGGAAATAGTGGGAAATAGCGGGAAAGTGGGAAATAATGGGAAATACCAAATCAGACAAAATGCAACAACGGTTAAGTGGGCTCTAGATATACCCATTGACATGAAATACAGTGTCTGCTAATCCAGTTAGAA
>JAODUJ010089727.1:0-11606 GCA_027564615.1 Psolus chitonoides | reverse complement strand
AATTTCTGCTCTCCCCCATCTACAAACTAGTAAAGAGAAAATATATCATAAATCAAAGGTGCTCTTTGACCCTATTTCGACAGGGCATGACGGGTGTTTACACCAGGGACCACCAGGCCATAGTATATGTATACATTACTGTCAGCCATGCATGCCGAGGCGTTAATGAATTATACCAGCGACATTTCGGACAAACAATTCAACTGGAGTGCATTAAATTCTAGCAATTAGCACATTTTGCGCTGAAAACCATATCAAATCGAGAACCCACACCGCTCCAACAATAGACCAAATTTTGTCATTATAGCTCCTACGGTTCAGGAGATAAGCTGCTAACAAGCAGCAAAGTGCACAGACACACACACAATCACACACGCCATAGTGACCACTAAGTCTCCCTCTGAACATACATGTAGTTCAGGCGAGACAATAAAGGGCAATGATTGGTCACTTGAAAAAAGTGGCGCGCAACAAACGACAAAAGTTGAAAAATATTAACTCAATTTTATCGCGTTGCACGTAGTGTGAAAGGATATAAGTGAAAACATTACTTCAACTTTTATAGTCGTGTCGCTTGTAGTGCGAAAGGCCCTCAGAGCAAAGATTTGTGCGACAAACAAATATGTATCAAATACATCATTTAGCATTTGATGACAAATTTCAGACCATGTAACATTAACTTAGTTGTAATAGGTGACATATTTGTGACCAACCCCCATCACCCCCACATTTGGTTCCTTGTAAATTGGTGTGCTCACACCTGGTATGGCTATATGTGCTGTAATTGTATATGTAGCTGCTCCTATGGGAAGCCACTAGGGGACACAACAAAGTTACACAATGCTAGAGTGCATCAGGGGAGTATAAGGCCCTTTCACACTAAAAGTAAGAGCAATGTTATTACTTATGTCTTTTCACACTATGCGCAACGCGGCAGGGCACAGCGAGATAAAATCAAGTTGAAATTGTTTCAACTTTTGCTGCGTGTCGTGGCGCGACTTTTTAGAGAGGCCAATCATTGCCCTTTGTTAGATTACATGACTAGGAGGGTAATAAAGCAAAACAATGCGTCCCAATATTTGTTATCGCGTCGCACTATGCCGCGTGTGTTAACAGGCCTTTATCTGTGACTAGCGATCCAATTTGGATAGTGTGAGCACACTGCAGCCAGGAATGCAAGACATACATCCAGTATTTACATTTTTACCACTCTTCGTTCGATTTACACCCCTGGAGCAACTCATGAATGGTAAAACTACATTTGTCATATCACCCCTTCCTGCGCACCTAAACATGGCACCACCATATGGAAATGGGCGTCCGCAGACAAAAATCCAAGGGGGGGGGCAAACTAGCTTCCAGGGTTGCTGCACACTCCTCAAAGGTGTGGCCAGCCAAGTGGACATCCGCACAAGCTCGTGTGGGGGTATGGGGTACCCCTACACAAGCTATGGGGGTCGTGTGGGGGTATGGGGTCTTCCTCCCCATCATTATTTTTGGAAATTAGATGCTTTCTGCTCTTTTTAATGCATTTTCAATCCAAAATCCTGCATTCTCCAGAATATTTCTTCGAGGCAAAAACTTTTTGCGGTGGTCGGTCATAATTGATTTCACTATTCAAATTTTCTGAGTGCCCCTTGCCCCTCTCCGAGGATGTCCACGCCTATGGGGCAACACTGAAACACCGCATGATTTGTTATAGACCTAATAGTGATTTAGGGTGGTCTACTTCCTTTTGCGAAGCAATTCAATAACACTGCAGCTTTGAAATATTAATCATAACAGAAAGCCTCCAAATAATTCCAGATTACTACTACACAGAAAGTGCACCACGGTTAAATGCAGCAAAGTTCACTCTTTTTGTCACATAAATTTCAGAATGTCCAACCTACTGACCATCCATTATTGGAATCAGGTGCGTAGCTGGAAATTTGTCATGGGGGTGTTTCCAGCGGTCCATGGGTAGGGGTTCCCCCTCCACTTTGACAAAAAAATGACATTTACAGGTCTCCAGATGCGAAATTGTGAAATGTTTGTGGTAATCAATTATTAATTACTTTTATTTGTGCTTGGGTCATGAGAGGGGTTTGAACCCCCGGAACCACCCCTGTGGCTATGCGTCTGGTTGGAATTTAGATTGAAAAGTTTGCCTTGCAGGAAGGGAAATTATCCCGTTGGAAGCCAAGTTGTGAAAGATCAGTAAAAGGTAGGGATATAGCCCTCGGTAGCATTTTTGGTGCAAAAAGGCCAGAAGAATGGCATCCTGCTAATTGGGGCAAAATCAACCAAAATTTGCAAAATGTTGACTAAAAAAATGTCAGCTCCATGAAAGATGATGCCTATAATTCCCATGCACTGAAATGCTACTCCATCATTCAGCAAGTACTTTAGAAAGGATTTTTGAAATCGTCATTAAGAACGCCAATTCAACAAAATTAATATGTATTTGTTACTTTTTGTTCTTGGTTCTGCTTATAAATGCGTCGATAAGCAACCTGGTCCAGCAAACAAATCTGGATAATCATGATCCTGATGAATTTGGAATGGTTGGACAATCTGATATTATTTTTTGGTGAGTTAATGATGGAAAATGAAATACGGCAAATTTGAAGGGCGTGCAACTACGAAAACAAGCTACAATGTAATATATATGAGGAGCAGTTAGCACAGAAAGTAGATAGCCAATCAGAACACACCATTGCAGCAAAACACTTCAATTTGCCCCCACAGAGGGCAATGATTACCTGAAGGCCCAAAGTGGGGTCCCCGACCCCTTCCGCGGGTAGTGGAGCCGTGGTAGGCCGCTGGGAAGGGGAGAGCTCCGAACCCTAGGTCGATATATAGATAATGTACGTATGATTAATGCCAGGTCAGGATGAATATGCAACAAATCAATTGGCACAAATCCCCAAATATCCAGTGTTCGTGACTTTTAGTGGGTTTGCTAGTTACTAATTAAGCTATGGAACAGACATATCACCAAATTAGGAGAAATTGATTGTGATATAGGTCTACACTGCATAGGCAGATCTTGCAGCCCATCCTCCTCCCCACCCCCTTATCCTCCCCTCCCACCTTTAAAACTTCTTAAAACATATTCCAAACCAAAATAAACACTATACTTTGTAATATATATGTATCACACATCAACAGATCCACAATGTGATTAGATTTATTTATTAGGTAGGGGCTGGGGGTTGTAGTTCCTGAAATTTGTAGATAGCACCCCCTTACTTGACAATCCTTGGCCCCCCTCCACATTAATAATGTAGAACACAAACACATAAATACTACAAATTTGCTTACATTTGAAATCATTAAATGGCTCTTGCATCATCAACCCTCTTTTAAATCATCAAGACCCTCAATGACCTATTCGTATTTCATATTCCAGAATGCATAATTCCGTATTTGTTAAAGTGTTATACAGAACATCAATTGAGTTGACCTGTACTACAGATTACTGGTGGATTTGGGACAAACAAAAGGGTTTTAAGATGACCATGTAATAATGGTCACAATAACAAGCTGACCACTTGATTGCCAATAAAATACAATTCTACAATTTTAGTCTCAAAAGTAGAGAAGCAGTCATTTTCACTTAGTAAAAAGTTGCCATGCTTGTAAATAATATAACAGAATTTGCCTATTAAAAACTCATTCATCTGGCAATTTCAATCCAAACTTGAAAAAAATTGCCTCCTTCCAGTGAAATACATCCTCAATGGCATATGCCTCCCTTCTCCCCCTCCCTCAGGTTGGAGCTTCTTCTGTCACCCTGTGTTAGCTTACTAATGAGCTATTGCCATGCTAATGAAAAGAAAGTGTGGAATTGCCTGCTGATAATAAAACCTTAGTCATCTAGCAATTTGAATGGTCAAACTTGAAGCAAATAGCCCCTGGGAGAACGAGCCTCAAACATGGTGAATGTCGCTGCGGCTCATTACCTAGACGCCACATCCGTGAAACAGTTGTATCAATCCGGAGTCAATTCCACAACAGGGCAAGAATACCCTGCAAATGATGACCGGAGACTGTTGTATACAATCACTCTTACTTTAGACAACTTTCTGCCGGCAATATAAACAAATACTTGCGCGTCGCTGCACGGCTTGCTCTTCGCCCGTGACGGAAATCATTCCAAATGCATGGAGCTGTCCTAGGGGATGACGAATTGAACCCATTTGGTTGTCGCCCTACATGCGCCGGTGGCCCCTTGACTGACAGGGTATCGCGTATCAAGATTTCATGTCCGATGTCACGAGACATATTAAAAACCTTCAAATATCGCCCGATGACAATCACATCTTCCCTGCGAATGTCGTCCGATCGGTTTTCTGGTTTATGACTTACCCATAGAGGCAATGATTTTAAATCTTGATGTCTTATTGGTTACTGTGGCAACAAGCTGAATGAACAAGTCTATTTCTCCAGTCTGGTTTGATATAATCATTGCATGTGTATGTGTGTGGGGAGGGGGAGGGGAGTGGGGAGAGGGGTAGGCAACCAAGGAAGATTAAAAGAGCTGCCAACTTTGAAAATCACTTTTTCTTACTCAAAAATAAATCAGTATTTTGCATCCAAAATTCAATTATCTAAAATTATAATATTGAGCATTGAGTGTGTCATTGAGCCAGTACTGCCTCAGTGAAAACAAACTGTAAATTGTACACTGGCTCCGTGCAAAATGGGCATTTTGATACAATTACAGCTCTCCTAACCAGATTTTATAGTTCCCAAGATCTAATAACGTAACATTGTCAATATAATATATAAATTTATGGTGGGTAAAAGACGAGTAACTAATTGACCCTCATCTTCAATCGACCCCACTGGGATGAGTGGGCTACTTATGAGGAAGCGATACCTACCTTCCGGGAAGCATACTACTGCGATTTTGGCCGCGCTCCCAAAATATCACCAAGAAGGAATGCTTCCTAGAAGGTAGGTGAGCTTCTGATGTAAGTTGACCCCACTGGGATGAGTGGGGCTACTTACGAGGAGCGATACCTACCTTCTGGGAAGCATTCCTTTTTGGTGATATTTTGGGAGCGCGGGTAAAATCGCAGTAGTATGCTTCCCAGAAGGTAGGTGAGCTCCTGATGCAAGTTCTAAGTTCTGTTTCAATCCCCCTCTTTTTAATAGCTGTTTAATGGTGCCAGTTGCCTACCTTCCCTCTTCTCAGTGATAATAAATGCCAGTATGTCAACGTCAGCTGTGTCAATGCCAGAACAGCTATAATAATCGGCACAACTGTGTGACCATTTTTAAATAAGAAATATATCCACACCAACCTGCTACATAAGGGGAAACTGGTGCACATGCATAGGCTCCCCTGGGAAGCTGATGAAAGCCTGCCTGAAATGGGCTCGGATTAACTGTTGGTAGAAAAAAGAGAATTACTTTGGTAGATTAAAGCCACAATTTGAGTAGCATCAATTTGAGAGATAGTCTGATGTCATTGAATGATCTTACATTTTACACTCCTCTTCTAGGCTGAAATACACACTCCAGCTGAGCTTCTTCGAGAAAAGGTAGGGAAGGGGAAGGGGGGCAGGGTGGGTATCTGACAGTATGGCTGACAACACTGAGAACACCAACGAACGAAGCTGGAAATAGCCCGATGACTCCAGTATGTAGGTCATGTCTATCTGTTCTAATTGTGCAAAACTTCTTCCACCTTTGGACTGACAAATAATATCCTCTTCATGAAAGGTTTAAGATTCTGTTAGTTAGCGAAGTGGGCTTAAAACTGTCATCGCTCACCATAAAAAGCTCTCCCCTGATAATCCATGTTATGAACGGAGAACCTTGTATATTGAGGGGGACCCTACGAGTGCTCTAAATGGATGAAAAACGTGACAAATCCATCATTCTTCCCTCGTGCTGAAATGTTCTAAATTGATAAGTACCTGTTTAAGCCTTCTAATTTACAGGAATGGTTTCGCGGCGAAGAAAGATTTATGGACTAGTATTGACAGGTCGCCCATTTGCAAATATAAAAGTTGGGACGCTAGGAAGGGGACGGAATTTTGAACATATTATCCGCATTGGCTAATAGAGCTTGCTGGTACAAAATGGAGGCTGGCCCTTCGGGTAAACTCTGGCAATATAGTAGTAAAATTTATCACTGTTATTTACGATCGACAGGATTTTCTTTTCACCTTGTTGTCCACTTTTACTAGCGAGGTATACTAATTTGTTTTCTTCATACAAATTAACTTGGCCCTTGATAGAGGAGGCTCTAAAAAAGCTGAGAATCAGAGGTTTTCAGAGAATCAAGTAAGCAGTGGTAGTAGTGCTGTCAGGTCAAAAAATACTTTTTGTCTGACCGGGCTTTTTTGAGAGTGGTAATAGGGAAAAATCACCCTCATGGCTCCTTTCAGAGGGCTATTCAAAATTAGAAGGCTAATCGCCCTTAGCCCTCGGGTATTTTGAGCACGGTGTGTTGTAGTGTAGTGGACTGTTTCACTGCTTTGCATCACAGAAACCCAGGTTTATATCCTGCCAATGCCTTAACTCATGGCTGACATTAAGCAGGGGGAATTTGCGAGACAATGACCAAGGGGAGGCTCAAGTCCGTCCTTTTTGTTCGCAACGGCCCGCCTCGAAATTAGAGGCATCTACTGGCAGTTTCGAGCTATGCATGGCCGGGAAGAGGTAGGGTCACATGTGACCCAGACATGGTCTAAAAGGCTAAAAGTGAAAATCTGGGTTCATTTTTATGCACACAATTGGCAACCCTGTTATCACTGTCAAAGTTTGATTTATAACATCGACTGCAGCTGGGTTCGGGAGGTCTTGCAATACAATAGTATAGTGTAACATCCCATATTGGATGTCCCAATCATGTGTTACCCTAACTGGGGTCATTCAGAGTTCAAAGTAAAAGCAAGAGCAGCTTTTTTTTCTTAAATCTTGCCAGCCTTTCATGACATTGATATGAATTATTGGAAAAGACTGGGCAGAATTTGTAATTTCATTCTATCAGAAAGAAGAGTTTTCTGAGACGTGAAAAGTGACCATGTTAAGAACAAGAATGCAACTGTGCGTTTCGATTCCTTGCCATATCAACTAGACAAAGAAACACATTTCTACACCACTGTGTGGTTCTGTTTCCCAATTGGCAGTGTTATCTGTGTGATGTTCGCAACATTGTGCAATAATATAGTTGTGTTATATCTAGCATGGATTAAACTGCTATTCAAAAGAAGGCAACCTGTGTATACTCAAAATATTAGCTTTTAGCAAGGTTATCAATGTAGCTATTTCTACTTTATGCGAAATGAGGTAAAATTTCATTCCCAACCGAACCAACTGAACCTCTTTAAAGAACATTAACAAATGTAGAACAGCCAGATTTGGCAAGAAGTATAGACAAGAAAGTATTGACAGGAAAGTATAGACAAGGCCTTCGCCGTCAATTTCAATGATCAACAAAAGGAACAAATAAATTGTCAAAGTGACTAAGACTAACCTTTCAATCCTGGTTGGTCAATAAACAGAGGAGTAGGGTATGGAAAGCCTGGGGGACAAAAAGAGGAGGAAAAAAAAGTAAGAACACTGTTCAATCTTCCATTCTAAGAGGTTCACCAGTGACTTGGTGGAGGGGAAATTAGAAGTTCAAATTATGTGTAACAAATCATTAGTGTGTGCTTGATGAGTTACCTATGACCAGAGATATATGGAGGTTTTTGCTATCTCATTGTTTGAGAGCTAGATGAAGAAGTGGCTAAGGGTCAGGTCCTCTGATCGAAGGAGTGAGGGATCAAGTCCTGATCAGACTGTTACCTTGTGTCCATAGACAAGACACTCCATCTGGATTGCTCCTCTCCACCCAGAGTATAAATGGGTGCATGTACGGCTAACTTGTACGTATAGTGATGCACTGTTGTGGCTGCTCCTATGAGGAGTCCCCCAGGGAACAATGAGGTAACATGCTGCATAGTGAGTGGGGAGTGAACAGCTCTTGTAATGGGCACATTAGTGTGTGCTTGACGAGTTACCTATGACCAGAGATATATGGGTAAGTTCATGCGACTGATGGGAGTATCCTGTAGTGTTGGGGGTGAACACAATTATGCAATACCATACAATAAAACATTTTGGTTGCATGGAGAGTTTAAGAGTGGTATTTTCTATATGAGTGAACACACTGCATACGATACAACATTTTGGTCGCATGGATGTTAACAAAATTCAACTTTTGTCGTACGTCATTTTTTGTCGCAATGCCACATACTAGGTTCGACCAATCAATAGTGGCAAAACATATCATACCATGTCACATGACGGGAAGTATTTCCAGACAGAAAAGTCGATTGTGTTTACAATGGCCTGCAACAAAAATGTTGCTGGCAGTGTGTTCAGTCCATCCGATAGAAATGTTGTGTTGTATCGTATCGCATATGTGTGTTCAGTGATTTAGCAAGGAACTTGTCACTGATATTAATAACATACTGTACATCTGTTTTTCAAGCCTACCTGCAGACTCATTGACGCCCGAGGATAATTGGCAAACTCAGTTTGAGTTACTCATTTCTAGCTTTGGGGGTTGTCATTTGAGGCAGGTTTGTGGCTTGAAATTTGTCATTTCAGAGTAATATTGTACTCTTACCAGATAAACTGGTACACACGAATAAACTGTGACCTGCCCTATATATAGTCAGACCGCATGGTGTGTTTCTGTGGTATGGAATGTAAAGCGTTACCGCATATTCATCATCATTATAACTGCACAGTATCTAGGCTACTGACTGCTTTAGGCTTGAAGAACCACAACAGCCAGTGATGTAGGTATGGGCGGGCGTCTTGCTTACCCCCACGACAACACGCATTGTCCTACACATAACTCGGGTCTAGTCTTGGCCTCCTTATCAAGCTTTTGAATTGATTTTTATGATTACAATTTAGATGGACATTTGGAAATCAAAATTGGTCAAACTCTAGTCATTGTGGTAATTTCAATTCACCAAATTGGCAATTCAATATATAATTTATAATACTGGAATTACTTTTTATCAAGCTTTGAATCAAGTTTATAATCAAGCTTCAGTCAGACATTTGACAGTCATATCTTCTTTAAAGAACCTGCTGCAGTCATTGTGTTAACTTCACTTCATCATAACTACTCAATCCATAACTTCCATTACCTGAAGTACTTTTGCAAATCACTTGAATTGGGCCTACTTTCATCCATAACTTGAATTAGGCCTACTTTTATCCATTACTTGAATCAGGCCTACTTTTATCCATTACTTGAAGAATCAGGCCTACTCTCATCCATTACTTGAAAACCTACTTTTGCGGTAATACCATGATTTTCTCGAACCCCCTGTGACTATCCATTTACTAGTTTAGGAAGCCTTGTACTGACATGCATGCTATATGGTTTCAGCAATTAAGAGCTAGTTCCAGAGTCATCTCAGCATACATAGCGCTCAAATGAACTATTAGTGGGTTATAATTATTACCATGTTCCTGCCCCCGGGGCATTTCTGCCTAGCTATTTCGCTATTAACAACAACGATCTGGGTTGCAATATTAGCAGGGATAACCACATCTGCGGTGGGATTGTCCTGCAATCCCACATAAATAACCCGACCACCGCTGGCCTTCACCTCATCAATAGTGCACTCACACTGGGCGTTGTTAGGGCTGCAGCGTAATTGGACACCGTCCTCGTAACAGAATACGCATATGATGGCTGCTGGTTGGAGATAACTGCCAGGCTGCATGCCGTGATGCAGAATGCTGGCCCGGTACTAAGGGATCTCAAAATGGTAAACCATCTTGGATATCTGAAGAGTGGTATCAATACACTATATGGAGAAGGCCCAGTAAGGTCGATTGGATTAGAAAAGAGTGCTTGAATTCTGCTTGTATTGACCTTCATATCAACTATTCAAGTAGTGGTATAGTACATACAATAGAGGAATAATTGGTTGAACTCTGCATGCATGCAATGGTATGTATACACAACGAAACAGCCATGAGTGTGGAAGAGCTATTTCTTGGGAGGGGGTGACAAGATTTTGTTGTCTAAAATCATCAAAGGTCTAAGTCAGAAACTTATCCAAGCAAACATACTTGCCTGATTCGGGGGTTGACTGCTATCCATGACACCCAACACCTCCATCCACTCCCATCTCCTACACCACAATTATCGCTCACCCTGGTCAAATCCAGTAGCAGTTTGGGCGTAGGCTGGGAGGTGCGGAAGCACCTCGCCCACAGCAGCCAGACTTCCACAGTTAAACAATTGTTCACCACTATTGGGCCCGAACCTGCATCGTCCACCTTGCGTGTGCGCTCGCTCACCGAAATGGAGTTCCACTTTCCTGAAAATTGCCCCCCCCCAGGCTCAGACCAGCATGTTTATGCGGCTTGGTAGACTTAGGCAGACAGAGTACATTGTCTTTCTCAAGATAATACCTAACAACCAATGGCAGCACGAGTTGGCGATATTGGGGGGGGACATGACCCCACTTTCAAATAATTTACTGTGTGAAAAAGTAAAGTAAATGGAAGAATCCTCAGATATTGGGGGGGGTGTCCCCATCCCCCCCCCCCATGATCGCCGCCCATGAATGGCAGTATTCAAACTGACATCAATGGACTAGGTCTTATCCTGAGGAAGTGTTATACTCCTATCACATCATCGACGATGAATATAAGTAATGGCCCAAATGGGCCCCATGGGTTCAGGAAAAGAATCTTTCTCCAAAGAATTTATAGACTAGCCTCCCACCAATGCCTAAGCCAAATTTATTAATTTAAATACCGTAAAAGCTGCTACATAGCCCCCTCATTAACGCCTTGGCTTTGGCGTTTGTGTGCGGTTGCATCACTTCCTTAGGTTGAGCCTTCTTCGTCTCCACCTGGTTGAAATAATAAATGACAAATTGAATGTTTGGTAGTACACCCTGAGATGAGAAATATTTTACAAACAACCTCCCCCCCCCTCTCCATTTGAGAGTGTGACAGTCCAAACTAAAGATGACTTCTTCCGAGTTTGGAATTCCACAAGTTCAGAAAGCCCCGTATGGCTCATCGGGCAACCCCTGAAGCTATGTGTTCATGGATGAACACCGGCACAGGCTCGCCTTCTCTTTCCGAATAGTGTTCAGAGAGTAAACAAGCAGGCATGTAACTATTGCAATCCCATCCTGCTCCCGGAACCGCCATTAACATCCCCATCCGACAGACGCGAGTGAAATTCTCAACATTTAGCCACTTTCCTAAATACTGGGAGAGGTGGTAGCAACCTGTCCATCACAACTGGAAGAATTGTGCCAAACCATATTCAATGAACCGACTGCATGGCACATGTTAGAGCATCCGCCTTGTAAGCCGGGAGGCCCTGGTTCGATCCCCAGGCCAGGTCAATTAGCCAGAGACCTGAACATTGGTACCTAATGGTGCACAATGGTAAAAGGTTGGAGTAGGAAAAATCTAGGTGGTGGAAGTGCTTACACTGCACCCGGGGCAGTACCACCACTCTCCCATCATTGATGACGATGACCAGTGTAAGTCATCACGGTTGAGATGCCGGCCTCTTTACTCAGGGTATGAGCTTGACAGCTGGAGGCTTAAAATGTCATAAA
>JAODUJ010089617.1:0-11609 GCA_027564615.1 Psolus chitonoides | reverse complement strand
ATACAAGGGGGCTTATTGATAAGTTGAATAGGAATGGTATGGTGGAGATTGACCCGGTCAGGCACTATGTTCTCATTGGTCGGGCATTGGTAGACATCTCTGATGATTCGGTGCCCCTGAGGATACCTAATGTCACAAATAGTCCCCTTACTATTCCCAAGGGTACTGGTGTGGCGATAGTCACTGAGGGTGATGAGGTAATTGGAGGGGGGGGGTAGAAACTTCATCAGTTGAAACGTCTAGTGCTCTTCTACCCGACCTAGAGGATTTATACGATCGTAGTGGAGATGATCTGAATGACAAAGATAAGACAGTACCGGGCTTGTTAAGCATGGTATAGAGACTGGCGATGTTCGTCCGATAGTAGACGAAATGTTGGAGAAAGGGGTAATAAATCCCTCTAACAGTGCATGGGCTTCCCCGGTCGTTCTGGTTAAAAAGAAAGATGGATCAATACGATTTCGTATTGATTATTGCAAGGTTAATAATATCACTAACAAAGATGCATTTCCCTTGTCCAAAATAGATGACAGCTTGGATGCTCTTTCTGGGTCGCAGTGGTTTTCAACCCTGGATCTTAGGAGCGGGTACTGGCAGGTAGAGATGGACAATGCGGCCGAAGCGAAACAGCATTTTCTATGGGATCTGGTCTGTATGAATTCAATGTAATGCCATTTGGGTTATGTAATGCCCCGGGACCTTCCAGCGGTTGATGGAACAGGTTTTACGGGGGCTACATTAAAAAACATGTTTAATATACATTGATGATATCATTATCATCAAGAGCATATGAGCATATGAGCAGACTTGATGAGGTTATGACAAGGCTACGGGGCGCTGGTCTTAAGCTAAGACCCTCTAAGTGTGAGTTGATCATGAGGAAGGTAAATTATTTGGCATATGCAGTATCTAATAGGGGTGGAAGCAGACCCCGAGAAATTAAGGCGGTAGTTGTTTGGCCAATGTCAAACATCTACGAGGTTTCCTTGGTTTGTGTTCCTATTATAGGAAACGTGTGGGCCAATTCGCAGCGATAGCGACCCCCCTGCATGCACTTACCCGGAAAGGAGAAAAGTTTGTTTGGACAAGTCAGTGTAAAGAACGTTTTCGGCTCCTGAAGTCTAATTTGGTATCTGCCCCTGTTTTAGCATATCCCAATTTTGAAGAGATGTTCACATTGGACACTGATGGGAGTGATCGAGCGGTGGGGGCCGTTCTCTCGCATAATAGTAATGGTTAGGAGCACCCTGTCGCATATGCTAATAGGACATTGAGTAACAGTGAAAGAAAGTATGATGTTACTAGGAAAGAGCTGCTTGCGGTTGTTACCTTTGTAAAGTATTTCCGTCCTTATCTTTATGGTAACAGATTTCACCTTGGAACAGACCACGGGTCTTTAAGATGGCTCCATAACTTCAACTCCCCCCAGAGTCAGGTGGCGAGTTGGATTGAAACCTTAAATACTTACGATTCCGAGATAAAGACAAGACATGGTAGGGTGCATGCTAATGCCGATGCATTATCTAGGATATAATCGATTACCCCTACTGTGAAGAATGGGCCCGCTAGAGAAGAGATAGTTTGGACCGATCCCTCCAGGTGTAATGTGGTAACTGCCGATAGTAATTGGGTAGAATGTTAGCAAGGCCCAACTTCGGCAGTATCAAAATGATGACCCAGACACTGGCGCCATTTTGCGCTGGAAGGAGGCGGGTGATCCCCGGCCGGACCGGAGAGAGGTTAGTGGGATGAGTATGGCTATAAAGGCCTATTGGTATCAGTGGGATTGGTTTCATGTTAGGGAAGGGGTACTTCATAGGTTATGGGTTTCACAGAGTTTAGGGAGTGACATACTTTACGAGCTGCATAATTCACCTACTGGGGGTCATTTGAGGCAACAGAAAACTAGGGCCAAAGTACGTGCAATGTGTTATTGGTATTCCATGAGGGGAGACATCGAATTTTAGTGTCGTAGATGTGAATTAGGTTCACGTCGAAAACCGCCCACCCCTAGTGGTAAGACCCCAATGGAGATAGTCAAGGTGCAAGAGCCAATGCAACGTGTAGCGATTGATGTCCTAGGTTTTTTACCCGGGACTTACAACGGCAACAAGTACAAATAATAGTTGTCGAATATTTTACAAAGTGGACGGAGGCTCATCCCATTCCTAATCAAGAGGCCAAAACTGTGGCTTCTGAATTGGTTACTAATTTTATTGCTAGGTTCGGAGTGCCGCAGATCATACACTCTGACCAAGTTTCGAATTTTGAATCTGAATTGCTTAGTGAATTATGTCTGGGGATTCATAAAACCAGAACAACGGCGTATCGACCTCAGTCTGATGAGTTAGTAGAAAGATTTAATAGGACATTAGAACAAATGGTCAGTGTTAATGATCATGAGAACCAAAGAGATTGAGATGTTCATGTTCCTATACTATTAATGGCGTATCGTTCAAGTTTGCAAGAGACCACTGGATTTACGTAAAACTTCCTTATGCTGGGACGGGAAACAATACTACCCATCGAACTCATGCTTGGATCCCCGGAGGTGGAGCCGACCCGCGGTAGGAACGCCACGGAGTATGTGGCTAATTTCAAGGAACGCTGCAACAAAGCATATCGGGTTGTTCGAGAAAAAACATCTCTGTCTCAAGTTCGGCAGAAAAGAAACTATGACACACATATATAATCCAAGGCAACTCCATTTACGATTAATGATAAGGTATGGATGACAATTTACCATAAGACCAAGGGGGAGATCTTCAAAACTACAGCTGAGATGGGACGGTCCTTACGTGGTAGTTAACAAACTATCAGACTCTCTATACCGGGTGAAGAACTCAAATACGGGGAGACGGAAAGTAGTCCACATCGACAGACTGAAGCAATATCTTGAGCCGGATGCATTAGGTATAAGTTCCGGGGTGCGAGAGCTGTTTCGGGAACAAGATGCTGCAGATGCGACTACTGGGCATAAAGTTGAAGGGGAGGATAGTCACAGGGATGGAATGAATGACGTAGAAGTTAGTAGTGAGGACCACAACGTCGAGGTTTCGGGAGAGGCGAACGCTGAGGGTGACTGTGGACCTACGGGACGAAAACGCCGGCCTCCGCTGTCGTTGAGTGAATATGTACGATATTAGCATGACTGTACACCATGCTATTTTTGTTCTCGTAAATATAGTTGCTTGTTAATTGTTTGTAACCGATTTGGACGTGGAACTGTGGATTGTGCGCAGATCCATTGTTTCTGGGGTCTTGTATCCAATGTGTGACGTTAACACAATAATTTGGGGTTCCTTCGCGAGTTCCTGCTTGCAGGAAAATCAAATATACATACATACATACATACATACAAATGGTACCGATTTGCACGGGTGTTTTTCTATGGACTCGAGGGCGAGTCCTACTCATTAGAGTGGGGGTGATGTGACTCCCAATAAAGCGCCACTTAGACGCCTCCGTACATCGGGGCATCGCATGAGTGGTTCTCACGGTAGAGCTGGATGAATTACTGGGTGTTGTAATGGTTCTCGGTGGGACTTTATCTACAGCCATTTATGTACGTGGTGTAGCACCTTGTTTCATATGCAATTAATTTGTTTTATATTTTCTACTTATTTTCAGCCGCCATTCTCTCGTGACAATAATCTGTATCCTCGTAGCCGTGTGGAATGTAAATTTACTATCAGACTTTGACAGCGAGCTGGTCACCTAATGGGATGTTCAAGGTCATCGGCTCCTCAGATAACAGACAGAATAGTAGAATCACTTCAGAACAGAGTACTCAATCTCCACGGAAGTGCAACATATTTCCATAAAATTCACATGCAAACGGGTCTACAAACTCCAAATCAACCGAATTAATGCTTTAATAAGATAATATAACATACATTACAAAGATAATTCACTACGAAAAAAGATCCAATACAAGTGCATTTACCACATTTATTAAATCATCATCTTTTGAACATGTTCACGGGCGATTGTATGTCATAAATGACAGTAATATATCAAGTTGATACTTGTCAGTTTTGCCAGTTTTGGAATGTATGAAAATTATACTATAGCTCACGCAACGATGGGCAGACCTAGCATAACCAGTACAAAGGCTACAATGTATACGTTCGCAGGTTGAAGGATCCTAAAAAAACTGATATTAAATAAATTAGCATTCGGATTGCTATCAAGAAGAAGAGACTTCACACGTCGGTTCTACAGAAATGAAGTTTTCGCGTTCGCGACAGCGCTAAATGGCAGAAACTATCTACGACACAGATCGCAGATCGAAGACTTCATGAACCTTCGTTGACCCTGGCACATAGTAAGAGTAATATGCTATGAGTAGATTATAAGACTAATCCTTAATCAATCCAAATTATGTATATAATGTGATACTTGAACGAATAAATCATTCTTGCTATTTATGACAGGCCAGTTTTCTATATTGTTTGCCATTACTGATCACCCGTGTTTTTGACCTTCAATGTGGAACACAAAAATTGTCCCAAAAGTTGTACAATCCCTGTGTCCCAATTGAGAACCTCCCTGTGTTGCAAGTCGGTACGTAACACTAGTTTCAGCTGTTGATGATTTTTGACGAGTTCGATCTATTCTTTGTACATTTCATCCGTTGGTTTGTAAGGCGAAAACAAGTTCCTGATGATACTATACGTTTTAGCCCTACACACAGTAAAATAATACGGACAGTTGCTTAGCAGCGTTCGCGAATTCATTCGTCAAGAAATGCTAATCTAAAAATTCAGTCCAGTTCTCTCCTTCTTCAAATTCCTTGAATTCCGATGGTCACATCATGATTGTTGTAATTACACACCCGAATAGGGGTAATCCGTCCCCAGTTGTGGTATTTAAGGAGGAGGAATGAATATAAACACGAACATTGTTGTAACAAGATGGCCGTTGAATGTTAAACTGAAACCGTATTTAAATTGGCGGTCTGGCATGGCACCGAATATAATGATCTGACATAACATTGTGGCCATTAATTTATTACTTGTTTTATGCTGCCACATCTAGCTAGTCAAGCATACAACACTGCATTGCTAACTTGATACCTGTGCAGGTTTCAGTGTTAATTGACACCTGTTCACAACTGCAACCATCACAGGGTAAAAAGTCAGACATATGGTTGCCAAGTTAATAGTGACATTTTAGGAAATGCTTCCAAGCCCTGCTCACTCAATAAAATGAATGAGAGTAGCACCAATTCACCAGGGATAATCTACTCACCATGGGCAATATATGTGCCAAGTATAATATAGCCTAAATCGATAATGCCACTGCTGAGATATCGTGGTTAGGAGCCATTTTCAGCGACATTAAAGTTGCCCCGACCCTCATGAATATTAATGAGACCCAATAAGGCTCTTACCTCTACATATAGGCCGCTACTCCACCTGCTACCAATGTCATCAAAACAAGTTTGAACAAAATCGGACATACAGTTACTGGAATATCGACATTTTACGGAATTGCTTGAAAGCCCCGCCCACTCATATTTAATAATAAGATGACCTCCAAAATCAAAAGGAATCATCTACTCACAATGGGCAATCTATGTGCAAAGTATGACATCATCCACCATGCCCTGCCGAGATCACATGGTTACAAGCAATGTTCAGCGAAATTATATTTGGCCCCGCCCCTCATGAATAAAATTGAGATGCAATAAGGTACTAACCTACACAAGTACCCACCTTCCAATGCCACCAACATAAGTTTGAACAAAATCGGACAACGGTTGCCGAGATATTCACCTTCACAAAAGTTGCTTCAAAGCCCGACCACTCTTGAATAATAATGAGATTTGCATCACAATTAATAGCGATCATCTACTCACCATGGACAATCTATGTTTCAAGTATGAAATCAATCCACCATGCCACTGCCGAGATCAACTGGTTACAAGCAATTATCAGCGAAATAAAAGTTGGCCCCGCCCCTCAGGAATATCAATATGATGTAATAAGGTATACACCTAAACATGTACGCCACCTCCTACCAATGTCACCAAGACAAGTTTGAACAAAGTCGGACATACGGTTACCGAGACGTCAACATTTTACGGAATGGTTCCAAACCCGCCCACTGATGGACATTCATGAGTTTAGAACCAAAATCAATAAGGATCATCTACTCACTATGGGCAATCCAGGTGCCAAGTATGACATCACCATGCCACTGCTGAGATAAAGTGGTTACGAGCTTTGTATCACACACACATATATACTCTGACGTATTTGCGAGGACGTCTATTTTTTGAAAAAATAGAGTCCGAAACGCACACACTCGTTGGTTCAAAAGTCCTCGGAAGAATGGTGTGTTATCAAGTTGAAGTCCTCAGAAGAATAGTGCGTGGTCATCCGGGAGAAACACACAGATTTGTTTACGAACCACACTTCATAAAGTATCTACGACGGCTTACTCCTAATGTACATAGGCTGTAGAAGGAGCTATCCCAGAACTTTCTAACGCATTTCCTTGCGATGAGGCGATTTCAAGTCCTCGGAAGAACAAAAGTCCGCACCAGAATGTGTGATGACAAATCCAAGTCCTCCTAAGTACGCCTGTGTCAACGCACACAGAGAGGAGAACACACAACACGAACACCGGTACACACGCACACACACATATACACACGCAGTCTTGACTGCATCGATCACTTTGGCCTCCGGTAAGTAATCAAACAAGAACGAGCATAACTCGTTTTAGCTGGTCCCAGATAAAGTTGGTCTAAGAGGTGGTAGAGTCTGGGGAGCAGCTATTTCTCCAAAGCCATGTTCCATCCTGAGTAGATTTCTTTTCAGCACAGTTAGTTCTGAACTTGATCTGTTTACAATGTTTTAGCTCATATAGCCTACCTACAACATAGTGGTTTGAGCTATTATTATGGTGCTGCGTCTATCTATCACTCTATCACTTTGTTTACAATTTTTCAAATTGCTTCCATGTGCACACGCTCCGACGGATTTTGACCAATCCTGGACACAATGACCATTGGGTAGTGGGCCATCAGCGGTGGTCCGAAATTCAGGGTCAAATGTCACTCATGTGCAATAAGGGGCGTTTTTTTGCAAATACGCAAATAGCTCCTCCAATAGATTACACGGTACGATGTTGAGGGTTCGTCGCGATATAGTACTGTGGTAGTACTTTCTTTGGGTTGGTCGCGATTTTAGGATTCACCTCCTCCAAGTGAGGCTTTCCCTACAAATTCGGCCTAAAATGTTTTGGGACCTACAGTTGATTGGGCCCTACAATTTTTGGGCCCTGGAATTTTGCGGCCCTACATTTTTTGGGCACAAATTTGCATGGACCCTCAAATGTTTTGGGCACTACATTTGTAGGGACGTAGCAATTTTTTGGGCCCTAAGTTTAAAATCATGAAAACATTCGTACTATTGCACTCATAAACATTCATTATTTGTATATTATTATTGATGTTATATGTGTATATGGTATCAGCTACTGCACCATTAGTGCTTAGTTGTTGTTTGACCTCTGTTGATCCCAGATCACCTCGATGTCCGTTGAACTTTCCCCAAAACAATAGGGATCATGTGTTCATTATGGGGAAGACATATAAAGTATGAACTTGGTCCAACCAAGGCATTATCGACTTAGCGTGTTTACAAGGGAAAAGTACCAAAAATACCAAAGTTCCACACAATTTTCATTTTTGACCAAAAATGTGCACAAACCTTCACCAAAATCAATGGGGTCCCTGTACTATTATCAGGAACCTACAAGCTGAGTTTGAACTTGATCTGACTAGGCATGGTTGACTTAGACTGTTTACAATATTTTCGTTGTTGACCTCTGTTGACCTCAGATGACCTGTGACCTCTCCCAAAAAACGACAGATATGATGCACACATTATGGCGAACATATATACCAAGTATGAACTTCATCTGATAAGGCATGGTTGACTTAGCCTGTTTACAAGGAAAAGGTACCACAAATACCGAAATTCCACAAAATTCTCATTTTTGACCAAAAATGAGTTCAGACCTCCACCAAAATCAATAGAGTCCTTGCACTCATCATGCGAAACCTACATACCGAGTTTTAACTTGATCTGACCAGGTATGGTTGACTTATAGTATTTACAAGGTATTCAGTGTTTAACCCCTATTGACCTCACATGACCTCAAACCTCTCTCAAAAACAATAGGGATCAAAAAGGGGAACATAATATACCAAGTATTAACTTGATCCAACTAGACATCGGTGGGACAGAGGGCCAGAAGGACAGAGTGAGTGAGTGAGTGTCAAGTGAGTGAGTGAGTGAGTGAGTGACGTATACATAGGGATATTGACTTGTTCCTTTCGGGACCAATACAAATGTCGAATCCTGAAAACAAATGGGTTTAGTGAAAAATAAGTCACAATAATACTTGTGTTATTTTACAGTCTGTCGTCCTATTTGTTATATTTTGTGTGCACATCTGTGGCCTTTTTGCAAGTGTATTGAACAAGGGAACATCTACCTTAAACAGACCAAGCCAGGCTGTCAGGTCGGTATTTAGACTGGTTCCCTGGTTTATGACCAAATCAATCTGTAAGCTACCCTATATTATGAATGAATTATTAGGTGTACTGGCTTATGACAAAATAAATCTGTAAGCTACCCTATATTATGAATTCATGATTAGGTTCACTGGTTTATGACCAAACCAATCTTCTTCTTCTAGACCAGTGGTTCCCAACGGGGGCGGTACCACCCCAGGGGCGATTTTACAACTCGAGGGGCGGTAAATGCTAAGGTGGCGGTAGGGAGGGCGTTTGAAAAATGAGATAATAAATTCAAACCGGGGCTAACTAGTTTTCACTGAGTTCTCAAATTAGTTTTCATAAAATCAAGGTAAAAGAAGTTAACAAGTCATGTCAGTTCAAAAAATGACCGCGAGATGCAATATTGGGCCTATGGACATACGGTATACTAAACATAACAATTACCATTCGCACCCTTGTGCCTAACCTAACGTATAAACCTGGTCGAACACATGATATAACACTGCAAATTTTGCTCGCTTCGCGCGCTCTCATTACGTTGCTATTCGCACCTTCTTGGCATCTCCACTTAAGCCGTAAGCCAAAATAGTGTGATGGTTCGACTTTGGTATTCATTTTGCTATATTAAAGCTTTACTCGGAAATAAAACATTGAATTACCGGCCATTATTAGAATTTCAAGACCGCCATCGTCCACATTATGCTTGCGGCACGTTCAGGGGTATAATGATTCCTCGATGCCCTCAAATTTGGCGCGCCTCGGCATTCTGCTTCTAGCGTGGTTTAGCTTCGTTGTACGAACAGGTGCGATACAGTGTGTGGTATACTATAAGCTATCATCTCCAACAGGTGTCAGCCACCCGACAGTTTACATTCAACTAGTAAGCTATTTTTTTAAATAAATATTCTTGGATATTTTTTCGGGCGCGCTGAACAATCTGCGTATCATTTTCCCTTTCTGGTATCATTTCTTGATGCACCCTAATTAAAAATAAAAATGTCGGACGGACTAATAAAAAAAAGAAAATTCTTGAACATAAACCGTGATTTCAAAAAATGATAAATATAGCATCAAATTGCATCTACGCTGCTGTAGGCAACATCATGAACAGAGATATGTAGAGAACCATGGCCATCCAATAGTCCTGAAAGATATGACACGAGGTGTACACTGCTGTACATTATGAACAGAGAAATGTGGAGAACCATGGCCGTTCAATTGTCCTGAAAGATTTGGCACGAGATGTACGCTGCTGTACATCATAAACAGAGATGTAGAAAACCATATGACGGTCCCGTAGTCCTGAAAGATATGTCACGAATGGTACGCTGCTGTACATCATGAAAAAATATACGTGGAGAACCATGGACGTTCAATAGTCCTGGAAGACATGGCACGAGAGAGAATCTGTACAATGGTTTACATCATGAACAGAGAAATGTGGAGAACCATGGCCGTCCAATAGTCCTGAAAGATATGGCACAAGGTACACGCTGCTGTACATTATGAATGGAGAAATGTACGCTGCTGTACATCATGAACAGAAAAATATGGAGAAAAATGACCGTCCAAAAGTTCTGAGGCTGAAAGATATGGCACGAGGTGTATGCTGCTGTACATCATGAACAGAGGAATATGGAGAACCATTGCCGTTCAATAGTCCTGAAAGATATGGCACGAAGTGTACGCTACTGTACATCAGTAACAGAGAAATATGGAGAACCATGGCCGTCCAATGGTCCTGAAACATATAACAAGAGGTGTACGCTACTGTACATCACGGACAGAGAAATGTGGGGAACCATGGCCGTCCAATAGCCCTGAAAGATATGGCACGAAGTGTACGCTGCTGTACATCATGCAGTGTTGTAGTCGAGACTAGCAAGTCTGAGAGCTAGGCCGAGACCGAGACCGGAGGGTTCGAGACCGAGACCACAGTATGTCGAGACCGAGACCGAGGCCGGCAAAAACTTGTCTCGAGACTCTCGGTGTCGATACCTACGTCACTGACTGTCTTTGCTCTCCCACTACAAATAACGACACCTTTGTTTTGCACGCACATACGTCTATTAGCGTGAACTTGTTACTGATCTGACACAGTGGATCATGTTATTTTGACTTCATGATCATAGACTTCTATACACATGTGAAATGATAAATGAACACAATTGCGGAGTAATCTTGATTGTGAAAATTATCAAGTAAATTCAATAAATATACCATAAATTGAAAAACATAATGGAATAAATTTGCTGTTCTCGGTCCAAGACCGGCCACTGAAGGGTCCGAGACCGAGACCAATACCGAGACCTCAGGGTGTCGAGACCGATACCACTGACATCAAGAATTCATGATTAATGAATTAAACTTGTTACCAACATCGTCGAGTAAACTTGTAACTATAGTATGTAGAATATTTTAGGATAATGTTGGACATATACATTTGTATTGATTTACAAAATAACATATTTAATTTGGGATTTTTTCACCTATTTTGTTGGCCGTGATTTTATTTTAGAGTGGACACACTTGACATGACTGCATGGAGAACATTTTGATTCTCGCCTTGACCTAAATTTTAACTTGCCTCAACAACAATCAAAGTCATGACGACCTCGCTTGATGAAATGGCATAATTTTACCTAAATACCACATAATTTGAACTTTTTTGGAGGTGCAAAGATGAACATAATTATGTCGTAGGTATACCAGTTTATTTGCATATTCAAAGTTATTGAAAACCATTCATCTAATGTTTACAAAAATGCACACAAATCGAACATTTCCAAAGGCTATAGTCCTTGAGGGTGGATACGTTCTGTAGGGTGAATGTTATCAATGATGATAGCCTAGGGTAACGGCACTTCGTGAACACTTTGTCAAATGGAGTGTTTTTATAAATACGCCGATGGACAAGTGAATAAAAACGGACATGCATAGGCCTATAAAATAGTTTCAATTGATAGTTATCTAATAATGCGCCGTACGTTTCATGAGCGTTCGTTATGATAACATATGCCTGATAATGATATTGTTTATATCTGGAGGTCAAGTAACTATAACCTATACC